>BGPT01003366.1:5605-22784 GCA_003297045.1 Symbiodinium sp. clade C Y103 | reverse complement strand
AGCGAGTGCTATATTAGAAATGACTTTGAGCATTTATTTTGGCCGAGTGCACCCCAATAAGCACGCCTTCACCGCCAAGGCGGTGTGGGCGGATTTTTCTAAGCGGCTTTCCCCCATGAGTTCTAGCCGTGGGCGGTCACCAGCGCCAGGTGCCGAGACACCGGAGCAAGCGGCCGAGCAGCGGGACGCGGTTCCTTGATTCACCGTCTGGACTGGAACATTTGGGGGGTTTCGCAAAATGGGGGATACCGGGATACCCAAAACCATGGGTTTCAATACTAAAATTTGTGTTGGTTAAGCCCATGAGCTGTAGATATATACCCTCTGGTAATTTAACAGTTCGCTATTTGAACATGGCCATAGAAATAGTCTATTTTCCCATTAATAGCATGGTGATTTTCCATAGTTATGTTATATAGTTTACCGGAGGGTAAGACATCTCATGACATCTCGGATGTTTTTTTCCTTCAGAATCCCTCGCATTTGTTCAGACTTTTTGATGTGAAATCCCACCCAAACAAACCCAGTGATTTCTTCTCTGGGACCATCTTCCAGGCTCTGGAGGCCATCTACCATCGCTTAGTGCAGCTGGTGGTCACGCTGGTCACTGAAAAGATGCAAGGCGAGGCCAAGGCGGAACCGGAGCGCAGACGTGCGTGCTGATCTGCGGACATGAAGACATGGGGGTTCCAATGGTTTCCATAAATGGGGGTATACCATGGTATACCCCCCAATGGCTATTTTTATAGGGAAAATGATGATAATCCAATGAAGTTTGGGGTACCCTATTTTCAGACAAACCCACATGGGGTGTTTCCTAAGTCATGGGGGTACCCCAATAGCTGGTTTATTTCAAGGAAAATCCGAAAATAACATGGATGAGAACTGAGGGTCCCCCTATTTTGGGAACCCACCTCGAGGATCGGATTTGGATGTATATAAGAATGGGGTATAGCCCCAAATGGCCATTGTAATATTAAAAGTGATGATCACCATAGGATTTTCGCGGTACCCTATGTTCAGACAAAGCCATTTCTGAAAGTGAGAATATCATGGGATATACAAGAAACCAGTTGGTTGGGGGGGTTAGCACCGACAAAAACCAGCAATGACACTGCAAGGTGGTGTTTTCAAAGTTGTAAATTGGTATATTTTAACATAGCCATGGAAAATCCCGTATAAATGATTATAAATGGAGGTTTCTAGCTGGGAAAATCCTCGAACATGAACCGTTTTCCATGGCTATGTTGTGATTTTTCAGTTATTGAAGCCCCAGGCAGTTCGCGGGCTGCGAACTCTGGGGCACCTTGCCATCGCCTTGTCAGGCCATCAGTCAGAGCATCTCCATCTTGGAATTTCCCTCGACTGATCCAGCGGCATCTTGGCTCTTGATCATGGATTGTATATATATGATATATATATATATATATTATAGTTATATTTGGAATTATTTGGATATAACAATATAACACTATATTGTATATATGATTATATATGATATGATATGATACGATATGATATGGTATGATATGAAATGATATGATATGATATGATACGATATGATATGATATGATACGATACGATATGATATAGTATGATATGAAATGATATGATATGATATGATATGATATGATATGATATAGAGCTTTGTCAGTTTGGTACCCCTAAACCCAATGGCCTATTAAATCAGTTTCACTATGTTTTAGCTATAATTGGGGGCATAGCCCTATTTTCAGACCCAAATAGGGAATGATACTAAAGAACCATCGACTTTCCCACTACTAGTAGGTTCATGTTTACATGGTTGGCCAGTCACACCTACGGGTCGGGCGTCCATGACCTGTGATCAGACCGCACTCCTTGGGTGATTGGGGATTGTAGAACTGAGCCCATAGTTAACGGGAAACCGTTTTCAACCAAGTAGTATTTCATTAGATGGGATAGATGTAGTTTTAGTGGCTTAGATGAAGAACAATCGATAACTTCACAGCTCTAATGGACATGTAAATCGATACAACACAATTCTTACATGTAAAAAATCAGAGTTGATCTCTTGGATGGGACACTTAAGTCAACGTTAGCGTGATTGGCAAAGTCCAATCAACATTTAAGTCCATGATGATGGTCCATGAAATCCATAGTTCTTTGGTTAAATTCCCATTTTTTTGGGTGGTTACCCTCTGGTTATTTAACATAGCCATGGAAAATCCCCTAGAAATGGAGGTTTCTAGCTGGGAAAATCATCCAAAATGAACCATTTTCCATGGCTATGTTAGTTTACCAGAGGGTAAATCAGGGATTTCCCACAGGATTTTCCCACGATTTCATGTCCTGAGGCTCCACTAGGCTTCTATGGCCTTCTCTTGCAGGGCCTTGCGGAGGCGCGTGGCGTGAAAGGATGCTTGAGAAGGCTCAATTTATCACCATGAGGATTTTACATTAATATGTTCTATCTTTTTTTGAAGTTTCTAAAAAAAAGTTCTTAGCCACGTGGACCGGAGCCTTAACAATTGCTGTTGCTTGTGGTTCCCTGGTCTTGGATGCCTGTGCACAATGATTAAACCCATTGGATGTGATTCTTTTTGCAGCCCATCAAGTTGGATGTGTTTGTATTTAATCGTGCGGTGCACAGCAACATGTTGCTGACAAAAATGGAGGCTACACGACAGAACGCTTTGACTTTGTCAAGAAAATCGGGCACCTCTACCAATCTATAGAATCTGATCGTTTAAAAACGTCTAAGCAATTCCGGAGTACCCTTAACAATCTCTGTTTAACTGTTAAAGACCATCATACTGTGGATGGTTGCGAAATCCCGCACCACCTTGGATAGTTGAAACCGTTTAAATAGTGGGATTAACCAGCTATCGACTAGTGCAGCATTTCTTCCTTTCACAGTATTTCTCAATTTGATGGTTATTTACAACATATGAAGAGTCAGTTTGAAGCAAGACTCACCAGCATGTTAGGGCGAAGGCAACGCCTCCGTCGCTAGGCCCGCTTCGGCCGCATCTTGCATGCTGTACGCCCGGCTGGAGCCAGTCGGGTTCCTTGGGGGCCGCATGTAAGCAATGGCTGCTAAATTAATAAACCCCGGCTTGTTGATGACTATGGATGAATATATTGTGTAGTTATTTAATCTGGATTTTAAATTTTAACCAGCAAATTATAGGGATATAAGTGGATATAACTGAATAAAAGATGGTTGGTTGATGATTGGTTCGGGGACTATACTAAGCAACATACTGGGACATATCACAACCTTTTGGGGGAATCCTCTTCAACCAACCAGTATCAAGGTTTTTGAACACTGCTGAAATAAGCCAGTTCTATTAGGAATATATCAACCAGTCACAAAAACATGTTACCATGTTTGTATCAAACTAGGCTATCAAAATCATTTCATTATTCATGATGAGTTGCTACAAGCTCTCTATCACAGTTTGAAGCAAGGAAGATCTAAAGGTACAACGCCCACATTTCTGCATCCAGAAGGCAATGAAGGAGAGTCATATTATACGACCACTCAATGCTGTGTTGGGACACAGCAACGTGTTCCATACGCCAACAGCCAGCAGCTTCCCGCTATCCTCACCCTGTGGCTCACACGCCCATCTTCATCACATGCTTGGAACAAGACATGTCCAACGCGTGACATTCTGCCAAGAGACATTGAGATGCTCTTCCATTTGCAAACAATTCCGGATATCGAGTTGGTTATATGTTCTATATTATATAATATCCCCGTTGAATTGTTGATATATATATATATATAATAAAATATACATATACATATTCTTCAGATATCTCTAGGGAGGTTTCCCAAGTCATGGAGCTACCCCCAACTCAACCAATGGATGACCATGACTTCAACTTCTTATTAAAGAACCATGGTGACGACTGGGGATCCCCCATGGCATCCCTGCCTAAGGTAACCTCCGGGACAGCTCGGATGATCAGGCGCAGATGAAATGGAGAATCCCCTATATATGGTGATTTTACTGGGAAAGTCATCTTTGGGCCATGTTCAATGGCTATGTTAGTCATAACCAGAGGGTATTTGTAGTTAACAGGGATTGATATCTATAGGTCATGGTGGATTCTATGGCTTCTGGATGTTTATGGTAGACATATCGAGCTAGTTGATTTTGGTTATAAGACAACTTTGAACTGGGGGAAGCACCTTGTGCCCGTTGGTAATTTGGTGCAGTTTGCTAAGTGGAAGCCATGGCCCAGCCATAGTTCGATGATTTGCCGTTGTTTAAAGTGGTGACTGTTCATAGCTGATATGTTGAATTACCAGAGGGTATGGATATTTAGCCATAAGATTTATGGGAAATACTTGAATACTGGACACCTGCGGTTGAACTCATGGTTTTCCAAAGCAAGTTGTGTTCTTTTCCCTGTCAACTTTCCCTTCAGCTGTGGACACATTAATCGACCAACATCGGATGGACCAGAAGGTACTTCTACTTTTTTCAAGTCTACTACAGGTTTAAATTTGGAAGCCAAGGATGACCGTAAACCATTCTGTGTGCGTGTGTGTCATTCTAGTATGACATGTGTATGCTTATAATACAGATGTATGTGGAGATAAATAATGATAAACAGATAGACATTTTTCGAGAGATATAGAGAGATAGAACGATAGATTAATTTAGATGGACATGTAGGCTTTAATCATTGGATTGGTTTAAGGGCAAAATTAGAGGACACCTCTATATTTGGTGGTAAAAAACATGGTTTCCCGTAGATTTTCCCTTAAACCAATCGCTTGAATTCATGGATTCAGAAGGGGCTCATCCAATGATTTAAAGTTTAGACCATGAAGCATCCCCGTTGTTTCCGAACAAAAAAAATGAGGCGCGTGCCGCGGAAGATCTCTGCGAAGAGTTGATGAAGGCCTGCGAGAGCGCAGACGTGGCCTGGCGGGAAGAGGGCCGAAGGATCATCCCTTTCCCCTTGGGGAATGGCTCTAGGTAAATTATAACGACCTCACTGCGACCTCACTGGAATACATGGTTAGTATAGGGATATTATCCCCAAATGGTCTTATTTCAGGTTAGTGAATTATTATAATTTACCCAGAATACATGTTGATACCACCTATAAAAATGGTGAGTCATTGGGGATGATTCTCCCGAAAAAATTGGTTCATAGTGATTAATATTGATTGATATTGGTATTGATTGATGTTGATTGATATTGATTCATATTGGTTCATATGGATTAATATTGATTACTGTAATTGTCTCTAAGATTTGTTAATATTGTGTGATTATCCATAATTATCCCTAATATGATGGTTCATATTGATTGGTAATGGTTATAATGATGGTTCGTAATGGTGATCAATGATGATTATGGGATACAATGGCCAGTAATTCCTTCCTCCTAGCACAAAACGTACTCTGAATAGGTGGAAAACTACTCCAGGTGTTTTTTTTTGGGGGCTGGTGAATGTAAAATGCCCCTTTCAAATGGTTTGTGAATGGGATATTTTACAGCATGGGGTTTACCACATTATAACATGTTCATTGAATTTGTTTGTGGAAGGGGGTTGGTGGATGACACGGCGATGTTCACCGAAATCGATCCAAATCGCCCATGTTTTCCATTTCATCACCCGACCCAATGGTACCCTGGCTGGTGATTGTCCAAGCTCTTTGGGACCATGATCCAACTCGATCATAAACCTATTATATAACTCTAGTTATATCCCCCTTTAAGCTCGACTCAACGAGGTTATTTAAGCGTCAACAGACGGCGATTTCGGGGCCGGAAACCTTCACCTTGCGGGATGCACAGCCCAGGTCAGTCGGGTCAAAGCTTGGGCGCAGGCGGAAGTGGCGGAAGGGATCGGGATCGCTTGGACAATGGGGATATAACAACAATAAGTGGCGATAAGTGGCGATATATGTATATATATATATATTATAATGCATGGTATACATATTCAATATATATTGTATATATATATATGTATATATATATATATGCACTGCTTGCACTGATGTCATTTCAACAAGGAACTGACAAAAAGGATACACACGGTGGCTCCAAGAAGGGAGTCATCCTGTGCGACGCTACTCGTCTCCGCCAAGGTGAGTGCAATCAATGGATATATATGCTGAGCAGCTTGAGGAAACATGTGTGCATATCCAAGATTGACCATGTATTCAAGATATCCAGCTGAAAAAAAATGGCCTTGTATCTAAGGAAGCAAACCATCACAAGGTGGGCCTCTCCAGGTATAAGGTGTTTTTTTTAGTTTAAGTCCCTCTGACTATAGACTCTATATAGACAAATCTCCCTAAACCCTAGTTGAACTACTTGTAAACTAACTTAGCTATTTAAGGGAGGGTCCTTCTCGTTGCTTTTAGGCGCTGGACATTGGTGGTTTATCTCCCTGTCCTCCCTAATGGAGAAACATGTTATCCATTTCTGGACAGAAACGTCTAAGATTGGCCCTGTCTTCCAATAACTGTTTGTAATATATATATATATGTAATATATATATACACTATTCATGGGGGTTTTAAACCAACAAACATCACTGGAGGATATCGCCTTGTTCCAATCCCAGCTGAAGCTCTTTGGATTTTGCCAGGCCAAAAGCCAGGCGGAAGGTTTGATGCACGTGAGTGGCGACAGCGTGACCATCAGCCACTGGGCCATGCCATCCATTATATTTCGGGTACCTTGCCGTAATCAAACGTGGCAAGGAAAAATCACCTACACATGTTTTCATGGGAAACTCCTCCAAGCATAGATGTCTTTTCCAGCCAGCCACGTTTGAGTACAGGGTACCCATTTTCACACAAAGACATGTGTCATTTGGGGCTCTGTGGCTCTTGAAATCTATAAGTATGATACATGGATGTGTCCATTCTGGTTGCTTTATTCAATGGATTGGTTAATGGGAAAATTTACAGGAAAGCCCTATATTTCCTAGGAAAACCCATGGTTTCCTGTAAATTCTCCCATTAACCAATCCATTGATTTATGTTTGGATCCACAGAATCCATATGGATCTATCATGACGGAGCTGGGACCACTGCATTCCCCCACATGAACCCCGACTTCTATTTTGGATGGTTGACCCAAGCTGACCAACTTGATCTGGGCATACAACAAATACCAAGGATTGGTTGATTCACAGTTTTCATTGGGTTGAATGTTTGATTATTCTTTGAATCTCCCACGATTTTCCCACAATTTTCCCAGAATTAAACCATTGAATCTACCAATATTATATTGCCACCAAAAAACAAAACATATATAATCATATGTTTGTACATATAATATCTGTATATATATATATATATACATTCCCACCTACTGCTAAACAAATCCAGATACATAACAAAAGGTGATTAAAGCAATGATATGCAAAAATAAGCCACCCATATTTTGATGGTTTCAATCCCAGCCATTTACCAATGAAAATTGGGTATGGTGGATCCTTTTGCTTTACTGATATTCATATTATTGTTATTATAACTATGTTTGTTATCTATAATTACTGCTACTATGATTATCCATTATTAGTTGTAATCCACTATAATCCACAATAATCCACTATAACATATATATATATATAATTAATCCCACGATTTAGTACACCATCTTACAGTTTCCATCCGAGGCGGAGCCTCAGGGGCTGTGCAGCACGTGCTCAACCAGCGCCACTGGGTGGAAGTGGTGGCTGCGGAGAATTCCCCCCTGTGATGATTGGCATGCCTTGAAAATGCGTTAGAATAGAAATCCAATATCTTTGCATAGAATCTCTGGTGCGTATTGGCCAATCAAGATTTATCCAGTGAATCAACATGTTCCATGCACGACTGCCTATTGTTCAGCTGCAAAATGCAAAAAACAAACAGTTCACTTGGGAACTGAATGAATGGCAGGGAGAGACGTCAACGCAGGAAATCAATGGTCTGGTGCTTGATGGTCCTCAATCACAAAAGACACTACATATTGTCATTCATAAATATATGTTTATACTTTGGAAACCAACTACATCAGAAAGCCTAATGTGAGACCATGTGAGCCCACCCGAAAATTTCTTCATCAAGCCCCAGGTTTTGTGGCAGCCGCCAGTGGCACCAAGTTGTCCTCAGAGATGTGTCAAGTTCTGGGGCAATCCTCGTGCCACTCGGTGGATCCATGGTTTTCACCCAGGATTTTGGGAGATTTCATGGGAGATGTGGGGCCCCTGGTGGGTGCAAATAACTCTAGTTTCACTATGGTTTATGGTACTTATACCTAGAGTATTCATGGGGTCTAGAACCAACTTATTACTGGGGGGGCCCCACATTGTGGATTTCCCGGGATAGTGGGAGAAAGAACCAGAAGATCTAATTTGGGTCTGGGTTAAACCAACTGGCAAAGCGTGGAAGTCTCTTTTTTTTCTGAGTACTGAGCCACGGGGCAAACCCCCTCAAGGACCTGTCGCAAGCAAAATCCTGGTGTCCGTAAGCCAGCCAATGAACCATGGTGAGCTACTTCTGAACGTAATCCAGAACTGTTGGAGTGTATTGATCCCGGCTCAAGTCTCCATATGATCCATGTTTGGTGATTGAACAAACGTCTCAGTTTGGTTGGTCTTGGTTGGTCAAATATGGATTTCTTTGAGGTAATTAACGTACCACAAAATTTGCTATTTTTTCCATGCTTCTTTGACTTATTTGCTTATCATTATCAAAATTATCCTTAGTGTAATGGCAATTCTGGGCTATGAGTCCTCCTCACGAAGACTGGGGGAGGGGCTCTCCTTGGATAAAGTAAAAAGGCAATTCTGGGGTGAGACAATTTTGGTGACATGTATGCATGCATGATATTCTCACTATATCTCACTATATCCTCAGTATGTATGATATTATATGATATTATACTAAACCATATTAGCCAGATAGCCAGTTAAACCCAAATAAACCATCATTGATGAACTATATGTCCATTTTTTGATGCTTTACATCCCTGTAGATGCTTACATCATCATTGAGGAATCATTCTACTATTTTTTACATGATTACATGGATCAAATCAGAAGTTTGGACACTTAATCAACCATGATAGTCATAGTGGTTCTTCCTTTTTTTATTGGTGGTTCTCCCCATTCTTAGGTGCTTCCAGTGGTCCCATTATTTTGCGGGTTAATCGCAACTATCCACACGTTTCGTTACATAAATCCCGCAAATCCCCATTCTGGGTGGTCAAATCTCCATGTTTGACACCTAGCATTTTTCATGGTCAAATCGCCCCTTCTGGAGGGTGAACTCGCCTTTTTTCTGATAGTTGAACGATGATTTATATATATATATATATGGTGAAATATGGTTAAATCGCATTTTTTTTTACCATGTCTCACTGTCTTGGAACTTTCAACGTGCCTTTTCTAAGGCAAACTTTGCCGCAGTGTGGCCTCGTCAAAGCCTCCATCCTCGGGCACAGATGCGGCGCAAGAGGCGGAAATGGCGGTGAGGAATGGCGGATTTTGATGGTGACAAAGGACTGAGAACCAGGAAAAAATTGGGATATCTTGGGATTTTAGGTGGAATTCCATTGGAACAAATTGAGGATTTTAGCTGGTAATGAACCCATCATGGAGATTTTTCTTCCAAGAAAATATAGGGATTTTAATATAGCATGGATTTTTGATAGATGTTTAATGATTTGGTATCCAACAAAACGCCAACAACAGTTGGGACTTGAACCTGGTGTTGAATGTTTTGTAACAAAACATTTGCTATGCAACAAAACACTAACAGTTGGGATTTGAACCTGATGTTTAATGATTTGTTGTCCAACAAAACACTAACATTTGGGATTTGAACCTGACGTTTGATGATATGTTATCCAACAAAGGACCAGCAGTTGGTATTTGAACCTGATGTTTAATGATTTGTTGTCTAACATAAACATACAAACATGGCACTCTGATTTTGATGGCAAAAACAAGCATTTTGAATGGTTTTGGCGAACCAAAACAGGAGTGGTTTATCATTTTGCTCAAAGGCAATGAGCTTTGTACACCCAAAAATTGGACTTCCAACTCACCTAAATTGGGATTTGAATGGATTTGGGTGAAATTCTAACCGTGGGTATGATGAAACCCAAGGATGTTTGGGAGCCTTCCAAAATATATGTGTGTGTCGCCCAGAATATGGCTCTGAAAATGTAAGGTCCGGATCAAGGTTTCAAACCTGCAGCAGATCCATCCCCCAGATCCATAGCCAACCACAGGTGATCCAGATCGGTGTTGATCACCTCTGAAGGAGCGCCGTTTTGTTTCTCCGCAACAGCCATAGATTTCAAGTACGGGGCACATGTTTCACTATGCTTAACGATGGTTAAACATGGTTAAACTGTTAAACTAGATTGAACTATGTTGAACCTGATATTTTTTTGGTACAATCAGATGAACTCAAATCCCCAAACTATATATTGAACCCCTAGTCTTTATGCTGGAAATCGCCATGAAATCCCCATGTTTTCTACGCCAACTCCGCCGCAAGGGCCTGGAGGCTCTGGATCGCAGTCTCCAGGGTGAGGCTGGAGGGACCTTCGTCTTTATGTGGGGTTGCTGTGGTTGGATGCTAGTTATCATTTACCCTCTGGTTATGACTAACATAGCCATGGAAAATCCCCTGTAAATGGAGGTTTCTAGCTGGGAAAATCATCTATACATGATCCGTTTTCCATGGCTATGTTAATATACCAGAGGGTATAATTTGCCTTACAAAATAGAACGGCCAATTTTTGAAGATCATTGAAAATTGGGTGTACTTCGTGAGACACTGCGGTAGTCCGTACATCATGGTCTGAATTATTGGATTTTTTGGTACCCGGCAATTGGATGGGAAAATCATCCGTACATGTGGGATTTGTCCTTTGCCATGTTTGACTACCAGAGGGTAATCCACATAATCGATTCCATACATCACAGCTCACATTATGACAGGTGTGGAGATATCGTACGTTGTAGGCCTCATTTAATCTTGTCGCCACAGAAGACATAGCCATAGCCACTTGTATGACTCCGTGATAACCGGGCAATTCAATGACTTGCTGATTCAACCCCAATCTTGCTGGTTACTGATTTTCTATGTTTTTTCCAACTCATATCCCACGTCTTGCTCGGTTGGTGCAGTGGCTTAAATCCACGTGTCATGCTTCCTTAGTGGATTTTAGTGCTTCACGCTTCACCCCGGAAAGTGGTTTGATATATATATATATATGTTCATCCCAGTGAACTAACTGGTCGTTGTCCCTTCTTAGCCTGGTGGAGTAACTAAGGTGAACTAAGCCACTTACTAAATATCAGATTGTTGGTCATATTCCATCAAAATTCCAGGGATATCTCATTATATCCCCAGTTGCTAAGCCTTTTCACTGGATTGGCTGAAGGGAAAATCTACAGGAAACCATGGTTATTCCCATGAAATATATGGGTTTCCTGCCCGATCTTTTCCCCATCTTCGAAGGCCAAAGCCTGGTTGGTGTGCTGCTTGCGTCCCAATGATGTTGGACAAGCGGATCGCGTGTGGCTTGGCGATGGCGATGATCAGGGGTGAAGGGGCAGATCCAGAACTGATCTCCAGAATACGGTTAGGTCCAGAACTGATTGCTATTTGATTGCTAATTTATTGATGGTTTCAAGATGTTTGAACTATGTGATATGTTCAATTCCACTGGGTCAGGTTTAGCAAGATTTTGCTGATGAGTTGAAAACCTGGCAAGAATTCTTAATACCTCTGAGATTGTGGTGCTTGAACAGTCTATGCAACACTTGGGTCTGTCAGCAAATGGTGGATACACCCCAAATGGCGTTTTTTTTTTTCTAAAAATATTGGGAACATGGCGATTAAACACTTGATGGAATTGGGATTCCCCTAATTTTTTGAACAGACCCGAATATCATATGAAGTAGTTGGTTCTATGTCTTAAAGATATTCCCATAATTAGATGAATGCTATCCCATTATCATTGCTACATCCAATCTGCTCAAGCCCAAACACGCAAACAGCTTCGATTCCTCCAAGGAATCGCGAAGTGATGCTACGGCAAGTGCAAGAACTGCGCCTGGCGGATGCCGTTCATCTCTCAGGCGGGCACTCGATCATTTGGCCCTTGCTGCTCGGCTCAGCTTAGTTGATAGGGGAGGCAACAAACCTGGTGATTTTTGTAGTGGGTGGAATATGAATGGAACATGGGTGATTTTTACCTCTTAACCATTTGGTTGGTGGTTTGGAAGGTGAAGCCCCTGTTGACGAAATCGCTAAGTTGACGCAAATGTCACTTGGTGAACTGTTGGGTTTGTCGGGTATGTAACTATACAGTAACTAGTTTTCACGGGTTTACACACCAACAAACACAACTTGGGGGGGGGGCTTCATCTTGTAATTGTCCATCCTAATTGGGATGATGAACCCCGATTGGCTAAGCTAATATTGTTCATGGACATTGAAACCACCAATCATGTGATTTGACCTGAGCATGACCATGATTCTGGTGGTGGCGGTCCTTTCTCAAGATGTGATTGATGAAGAAGATGGTGAACGATGATGCTGAACATGAAGACAAAGAGAAATACATATCAAACAAAGGAATAATAATCAAGAACATGAAGAAATCAGTTTGATTTGCAGGCAATCGCATCAATGGATTTTCCTTTTGCAGACAATAAGTTATCCTTGAAACTCGATCTCAGGAAGACCTTTCGTCATCAATACGCCAGCCTGGCGCCCACTCTGAATGACTCCATGAGTGACGCCGCTTGGACCCCGTGGATCTGTTGGGAAGTCATAGCCCTCTGCATTCCCATCGGATCATTAGGATTTTGAGCCAGTTACCAATCAGATTCATGTCCAAGTTACGTTCATAAAAATCGGATGAAGCAGTGATTTCCGAACCAATGGACCAAGCATTCCCCAGGAGTTGACCAACCATTTCCTAAGTTTACACCAACCTAGTTTTTTGGTGTTCGATATATCTGTTTTGCATCCCTTTCATTGAAGTTATAAACCAACATCATTCTATCTTGGGGGTCCCAACCGTTTCCCACAAGGTGAGATCCCCAAGTTATCGGTATATCCACCATGAAGCCAACACTTCACCAAGTGAACTTTCCGTCAACTTAGTTATCATATCTAATCATAACTCATCTATCAGTCCCATTTAATCCACATTTATCCTGGTCGATCACTTGTGTTGATCAAATCCCAATTTATGTTGGTTACCCATTTTTCTTGGTGAACTTTGCATCAACTTAGCAAACATATCCATTTTTCTTAGTGAACCAAGTCAACTTAGCTAGCTAAATCTCTATTTTTCCTGGTGAAATCCCCATTTCCTCAGCATTTCCTACACATTTTGGGATCCCTACAGTGCCCGCGACCCAGGAAGATGCCTGTCGTTTGCTTGTGAAGTCCACCGCTGCTGGTGAAGGCACCGTTGGCAAGGCGTGACGGCCAACACGGCCGCGACGGCGGGGGAACGTTGCGGGCTTCCCCCCAACATCCCCCAACAAAGGGGGTGATTTCAGCAACAAAAAGGATCTAACCCACCTAGATTTGTGAAAAAATTGGGGTTGCAGCAACGAACATTGGTGGTTTTAGACATGTTTTGGATGGATTTCGGCAACCGTTGCATGTGTGAAGGATGAGGGTTTTACCATGGGTTTTACAATTTTACCAGTCTTTACCAACAACATTTGGAATAGAACCAATAGCACAACAATGTTCAACAATGTTGAAAGTTCCAGCCAAAAGTTGGTATTCAACTGATTGAACTGATTGTACTCGACCGATAGCAACAACTGTTTTTGCACCAAGATTTGTTGGTTGGTCTACACACCCACATGATATTCCATTAAATCCATTTGGGAGATATGGTTATGGCGGCTATGGGTCAAAACGAAAACTGAACACCATCCCATGACAGTATGGTCGCTAGGGGACCCGGGCTTAGATCCCTATGTGTTGACTATACATTGTGCTACATGATTGCTAGTACTTTCAGACCACCAAAATACACCAATGTGGTTGGTTCTCGTTTGGGTCATTTGGCCCATCTGCTGCTGAAGTGTGTGCTTTCCCCCAAAATGTCAATTGTTTAGGAGCAAAACGATTCTGAAGCAGTCGCTTTAGGGAGGGGTACCCGTGTTTGGACAAATATGGCTGTGGTGAAGAGCTGTAAATCTCAATATCAAAGGAGGTTGCTACGCTACCAACTCTTGGGCTGGGGTGCTTGTTCGGGGGGGGGGGGGGGAGCCTTTTTTTTTTTGTACTTAAATCCCTTTGGACGAAATCCTGAATGTTCATCGGAATATCATCGATCATCCCGGATTTTTCCTAAACTTTCCGTGGTCAGGCTAGGTGGCCAGAATAGATGGTCCAAGTTTCGAGCAAACCCACATGGCCTTTACAACCGCCATCGTGGGGCTGGCTGCTGTAGGACAAGGTCTACGGAGGTGAGATCTTCGAACAGCTCATGGAACATAAGTTGCCTGGCCAAGTGGGGTGGGTGGAAGTGATGTTCAAAGATAGGACGGTTGTTGTATGATATTATATGTTATGATACATAATATATGTCCAGAGCCCAAAATAGGATGGTGATTTACAAGAGATGTAGTTCACCAACAAGAAAAAGTGGATTCAATCTTTACACATGGTGGAGTTCACTGCCAAAATGCTGTAGGTCACTATAAGGCTTCTGATGCTTTGAACATATCCAATAGTTTCAACCGTCATTCTCTGCCGGTTCATGAATTGGGGATTTCAATTCTTGAACACTTCTTCAGAACTCATAACTGGCTTTGTGTCAAAACTATGGCCCCCCTTTGTTCACACCAAAATGGCTGGTAGTTATAGGTGATCATCCCCCAAAATCTATCGTTTAATAAATAGATCTCAATCCATCCCAATTCCCATATCATGTCCCATCCACTCTATCGCCACTCTATTCCAAGTACAGTATATTCCCCCTATGTCGCCACCATATCCATTCAACTCCATAAAAACCAATCAAAACCTATCAAAAACCATTCAAACTCTATTGCAACCGATTAGAAAGCCATTAAACCCCATGAAAACCCATTAAGACCCATTAAAACCTATGAAAACCCCTCAAAAACGCATTAACATCCATCAATCCCCCATTGATCCCTATTTTTGTTTTTAACGGTTGCGCCCCACCCATTGATCCAATGTGGTTTGATTTCAACGCTTTATACGCCAGGTTGGAGGAGTTGCAGGTGGGAGCGCAACACTTGGAAGGCACCAAATCCGAGCCCTGGACGGCCTGGACGATGGATGGAGCCTGCTATGTGGGATGGGGAGTATTGAACCAGACCCATATGAAAACCATTAAAAATCCCACAATTTATCATATTGCCAGTATCATCTTAACACATACATACTGCAATCACATGCAATCGTTTTATAATAGCTTTATTACATTACCCAAAGAAGTGAGTTTGAAATCTACTGAACCAGAGCCAATATCTTTGGAATTTGCTTAGAACTGAATTAGCTTGCCAGCTCCAGCCTAGGAGATGCGCCAGTTGATGGAGGAAAAGTTGGAAGCGGATCAACAGATGCGGCCTGGGTGAGAAAGCGACGGGACGGAGCCTGGTTCCGTTTGGTTCCAGCTGACTTTAACGATGAAAACAATTTGTAAGACAGCTACATGGAGGTTTCTTATAATGGGGGAACCCCCAGTTATCATCCATTTTAGTAGGATTTTCCATTATAAACCATCAATTTTGGGGTACCCAATTCAGGAAACCTATGGCTATGAATTAATTATACTATAGCTGTTGGAATTGTCTTACACGGTGGTTATTAATTTCTGTACAATGTCTATAATCGTCTTACCACTAGCTATATGTTTTTGTGTCTCTAATTGTCTATAAGCCTACCGGATGATCCCAGACGAGCATAGTCAAGTCACCGCTCAGACCAGTGATGTGAACTTGCTCAAGGAAAAACAGCAGGAACATAGGAAAGGAGTATGTGTTGATGATAATATAAATTATATATAAGGCAAAAGAGATACCCTGCTATGTTTTTTTGGAAACCAGATGAAATCAGCTCAAAAGATTTCGACCAGGTGGATGGTCTGCGAGCTATGGATGTTTAGTATTTAGTATTTCAAATCTTGAGGTGACCTGTGAACACAACATGTGATGCAAGAGGGACCGATTGGTGAAAGGTTCATCCCCATCACCATTCCAGATATCTGGAGAGGTCTGTTTCTGAAAAGCAATTTTGAGAACGCAAAGCCACGTGAATTATTTGTTGTATTGATTTGTCGTTTGGTGCTTTCAACAGTTAACAGTTAGCTTTCACCTGTGTGAGATTTTGATGTTAATCTTAACCACCAAAGAGTCTCAGCGATTACAATGAACTATAGTGGGACATGAGGGGAATCATGCCAAACATGGCGACAAGTATCAAGTGTGGGGGAATTGCATCCCATAGACATGAGGTAGAATTTTAAAAGCGCCCAAGAATGGATGGTTTCAGCTCCTAAAAATGACCAATGTGGTGAACCCTTTCATACCCCATTCTTGACCTTTGCACATCAAAGTTGTTCATGGGTTTATCAATTCCCAAATGAAAGTGGCCCCCAGCTTGCGGTAGGCCCACTGGTTGGTGGTTAAATCATGTTAAATCACTTGAACCCCCTTCATAAATTGTGTAATAACGTCATGTTTGTGGAGTAAGAGAAGAAGATGCGGTAGTGGTGATCTTCGTTGTTGTATACAGAAGGGTGGGGTGGGGGGGGGTGTGGGGGTGGTGTAATAACGTCATGTTTGTGGAGTAAGAGAAGAAGATGCGGTAGTGGTGATCTTCGTTATTGTATACAGAAGGGTGGGGTTGGGGGGGGAGTGGGGGGGGGTGTAATAAGGTCATGTTTGTGGAGTAAGAGAAGAAGATACGGTAGTGGTGATCTTCGTTGTTGTATACAGAAGGGTGGGGNNNNATGTTAGGTACGTTGAAGATGTTAGGTACGTTGAGGATGTTAGGTACGTTGAAGATGTTAGGTACGTTGAAGATGTTAGGTACGTTGAAGATGTTAGGTACGTTGAAGATTCCTTATGACTGGAGGCGACAACGTCGCCGAGAGCCTCGTAAAGGTTGGGAAACATCAACTTAGAAGACTGGGA
>BGPT01003365.1:25792-36795 GCA_003297045.1 Symbiodinium sp. clade C Y103 | reverse complement strand
TGCCCCGGTTCATCAGGGTGTTCCAACCCTGGGGGTTGGTGGGGTTTTTGATATTTCTTTGAAATGGGAAAATGGGATACGGATCTATTATTACTTAGTAATTAGTGCCCCCAAAAAAAAACACGCTGAGAGAGTGTGGATTATATGAAGTTGGCATTTGTTTTTTGGGTGATCATTGGGCCCACAAATAAAACCACGCTGAGAGAGTGTGGNCCACGCCCGCAGGCAACAAATGGAAACCTGGAATGGAAGAATTCACACCTGCACTTACACTCATTGCAGGAATCTGCCCCAAAATTGCTTGAGCATTCAACGCGGCAAAGTGTTGAGGCACCCATGGCTGGCCGACTGCATAGGCCATTTGGTTCTGCATCCGCACCATGTGCACACCAGTGTGCGTGCTTCTGCATGGCCAAGTCGCAGCGGCTTGCCAAAAGGGATCCAAATTCACAGGGGGATGAATTGCTCCCTGTGGAAATATTTGCTGTCTCATCACAGCCGGCAAAGCATCGAACGTACTTGGCAGCTGCTCCAAGTAACCCCCAGGAATTAGCACATCATTCACCCTTGCACGCGTGGCTCTCTGCTTCAAGACACTCTTCACTGTAGTTAACAGCGCTGTCTGTCGGCTACAGTCATGTTCCATGAAATCACCTGCCATGCCAGTCACCATCGCCGCCACCAAAGCTTGAGTGCGTTCCGATGGATGCCGCAGACCCATGCGCACAAGGNTGTTCCATGAAATCACCTGCCATGCCAGTCACCATCGCCGCCACCAAAGCTTGAGTGCGTTCCGATGGATGCCGCAGACCCATGCGCACAAGGTGTGAGGCCACAGCCTCTACCTTCTGAAGTTGTCGCTGCTCACTGTTCTGCAGCGTTGACCAAACTTCAGGGGATAGAAACAAGGGNCATGCGCACAAGGTGTGAGGCCACAGCCTCTACCTTCTGAAGTTGTCGCTGCTCACTGTTCTGCAGCGTTGACCAAACTTCAGGGGATAGAAACAAGGGAAAATTGATCCAGTCCTGCATCACCACACGGCCACCCTCAGTGGCTGCAGGCGCAGCAGCCCACCACAGGCCCACCAGCAGGCTGCAAAGCCATTGCGCACGCCAAAAAACTGGCAAAACCCAACTTTGAACCAAAAAATTGCAAAACGATCCATAAAAGCAATCAATTCGACATTGATACACATGGAATTAGGAAAAACATAAAATTTAAAAGTTAACTTAGCTAACTTTTTCTATCTTGTAAAACCTTGATGGCTTAACTTACCTTATAAGTTCCTAACTTACTTATAAGTTCAACATGANATTTAAAAGTTAACTTAGCTAACTTTTTCTATCTTGTAAAACCTTGATGGCTTAACTTACCTTATAAGTTCCTAACTTACTTATAAGTTCAACATGAGTAATGCAAGTTATAACCATAGCTAACCCAACTTATAACCTGGTTTGCGAAACTTATAACATACCTTATAACTTGGGGGGCCCTCCTTGTAAAGGGGGTATTCTGACACCTCAAAAAGCTTCGAGTCTCAGACAGACGCTGGGAAAGTGTCCACTACAGAAATTTAAATGTATGTTACATGCTGCATAACCAAAAAACGAATTTAATAAACAATGGAGGGCCGAAGACTGACGCTGCGAGAATGTCCGCTACAGAAGCTACACTGTAAATATGATGGTTGATTGATCTGGCTAGTAATAATAAGACGTCATAAGCAATGGGGACCCGAAGACTGACGCTGCGAGAGTGTCCATGATCACCACATGTTCAGTGGACATTATTTTCTGTTGAAAAATTCATTCATGTTGGGCGAATGTAAAAGAGAAGAAGGGGAACTGACGCTGAGAGAGTGTCTAAGGATCTTCAATTAAACACTAAATAATCACCTTCATTTAAACAATTTACTTTGATTACATAATAACCACGTGGGACTTGGAGAGAACAGATCCGCGACTTGCAGTCAGATCCGCGACTTGCAGTCGGAGTCCATGTTCCATCTCTGCAAGAACATCGAGCTGCTGATCCGAGGGCGTGCATGTGGATGATTTGGACACCCCTGGCGAGGCGACATTCTGCATGGAGTGCGGCTTGTGACCCACTTGGAAGCCAACAGATATATGGTTGGAAGCTGCAGTCGGCTGCAATCTGACGATGACTCAGACAACGCTTCCGACGAGTCTGGCGCAGGCCCTTCTCGCCGAGGATGAGGCGGAGCTGTTGACTCCGTGACTGCAGTTGTGCAGGCGAGGACAGTTACACCGCCGCACCCAGGCCTTTGCATGGTGGCTCTACTGACACGACTTGGGTTTGCAAGTCTGGATGGAAGAGGGCAAGGAGCCCCGACACATGGTGGTGGAAGAAACTTTCGTTCATCCTCCAGTCCTGTGGCTGGGAGACTACTCGTCGCCAAGACCATAGGGAGTCGGCTTTGAGCATCTTCTGCCTCCTCGACATTGCCCCGCATATGGCGCTGGCGGTAGGGGGGGCTCGTTAACGTTCTTGCCCCTTAACTTGACTTCGACAGCAGGGAGTTTTAATGAATAAAACTATTATACCAAATATAATAAAACAAGCAACTAAATAAGTCAATATAACTTTAAGTCAATATATGTATATATATATATATATATCACATGTCTCCACTTTCATGACATGAGCCTTTTACCGTCAAAACTGAAGGAAGGGATAGTTCCCCCACCCCCACCCTGACGGGGTCTCAGGCAAAGTGTTTTTTCCAGCTGACGGGGCTGCCAGGGCCCCAGTTCTTCGAAAGTCTGGATGTGAATTAGTGCCGACAAATAAAACCACGCTAAGAGAGTGTGGATATATGAAGTTGGCATTCGTTTTTGGGGTGACATTAATATAATTAGTGTCCACAAATAAAACCACGCTGAGAGAGTGTGGATATGAAGTTGGCATTCGTTCTTGGGGTCATATTATGCCCACAAATATAACCACGCTGAGAGAGTGTGGATATTGTATGAAGTTGGCATTCGTTTTTGGGGTGACATTTATTACTTAGTGCCCCCAAATAAAACCACGCTGAGAGTGTGGATATCAGTTGATGTTTGTTTTTCGGGCGACCTTTTAAATTTCCCCGCCAATTGATAATACCACGCTGCGAGAGTGTGGATTTAATGTCACAATGGAACCGCTGTGAGAGAGTGTCGCCTTTTAGCCTAGCAGCCGCCATGTCAGATTTGACTCGGGCCTGCAGTGGGAAAAGGCCGACGTCAGTTGCCACCGAAGTCCAACCCTGGCCTGCGCAACTCGCCGTGAGTCTACTGGCTGACACACCCTTCAAGGGCACTGGGCTCGGCCTACTCTACTACACTTGCACAGAGTACCGGCAGGCAGATGGCTGCGGAGGCAGGCTCCGAACCAACGACTGCTGGGGAAATTGATTTCCCCGCGCGGCAGCTTTCTGGATGTCCGATGACACCCAGAGACTTCTCGACACTTGGGCTGACGGATGCCTGGGCCTGTCCGATGCCTTTCGTCTGATCGCCGCCCTGCAGATGCAATAGATCAGAGCAACGGCCTTGGAGCTATACGCTCGAAGAGCTCAGACCGTCGGGATACCCCGCAGCGCTGATGATGATGATGATGATGATGATGATGATGATAGTGATGGTGATGGTGATGGTGATGATCATGATGATGATGGTGATGATGATGGTGATGATGACGGTGGTGGTGGTGATGATGTTGGATCTTCACTGGAAGGATGTTCAGTTCCCCCATCCTGGCGGGGGCTCAGGCAATTCGGTGGAAGGCTGGTCACTCAGCGGATGATGTTTCTTTCGAAAAATGTGACGCTGGAAGAGCGTCTTTGACATTTGGCACTGCAACAGTGTTGTGCGTTTGTTTCTGTTCAGTCATTGTGTGTGTCTACAGCATCCCTGTGCATCCAGGTCCATCATGCCAGAGTTTGTGGGAACGACGGTCAGGGGGCCTAAGGTTTTTTTGAAAGTTGCGGTTCTAACCCATGATGTCATAAGTCAATGTCAGAGATGATTGCAAACCAATAGCCAATCACAGCGCTGCGAGAGTGCTTTTAAATATTACAGTTTCTTTATTATATAGTGATATAATATATCACAAAATCTCGGGAATTGCAAACCAATAACAGCGCTGGGAGAGTGTTTTTAAATATTACAGATTCTTTACAAGTATAGTGATATATAACCAAATCTTGGGGATTGCAAACCAATGACAGCGCTGCGAGAGTGCTTTTAAACAAGACAGATTCGGACAAATTCTATATTTATAATTAACATAGTCGCTGGGGATTGCAAAGCAATAACGGCGCTGCGAGAGCGCCATTAAAAAAATAAGATTGCCAAGGAATAACGGCGCTGGGAAAGTGCTCTTATACTGCAACAGTGCTTTCAAAGTAGAATGCATTCATTTTGCGTCGGTTTTCCATTGTTTTTTTTTTTCAATCCAAACATCAGGATTTTCCAGAATGCCATTCTATTGCCCAAAAAAGGTGGCATGTGGGTGTTGATTCACTCAGGTTGTTTGATAGCGTGAACTATATTTCGAATCTATGACGTCGCTTTGAAAGTGACATGGCGCTGCGAGAGTGCCGCCACTGATTGCTGTATAAAAATAGTATATCCCGCTGGAACATGGGTAGCGAGTGGCCACTTGACGGACATCATCCCTTCACATGGCGATGGACACATCCCCGACAGGAAGTCAATCGAGGATTGGCTGCGGATCATTGCCTGTGTGGCATTGGGTGGTGCTTCTATTGCCACTGAAACCCGGAACAACGACCGAAGGCCGCCAGTCAGAGACGATTCATCCGGCCGTCCTCGACTCTTCGGGAGACGACTGGCCTGTTGATTTGGCACCGGCGCGTGGAAGGAGGGTGGGCGTCACTGTGGACAGTGGCCGGTGGTGCCAGTGACCCTGATGTCAGAGATGACCAGGTGTTGCAACTCAGATGGACTGTGAGCCTGGCTCTGAAGATTCGCTGTGAGAACCGATTCGAGGCGGTGCGAGCTTGCACTGACGCACCTCGGCTCTCACCCGAGCGGCCCGGCCGAACCCGGTGGCGGAGTCAGGGTTCCACCCGGGCAGACTGGTCGAGGCAGCGCCTTTCGACGCCTGTGACGATCTGTCGTTTCCTGATCGCCCAGCAGAAGCAGTTTGAGGTTTCCCAATGGGATGGCAGCACGAAGGTCTGAGGTTTCCCAGGGGAAGGATTAGCGATCGAAGGTAAAAGGGATGGCTGCACAGGGTCTGTTGTGTGATGTAGTATGATAAAGGGAGAGGCACGCGTCAAGACATCCAACATGAGTGCTCTCGCTGTATGTGACTTCTGCTGGTCTTACGGTGGGGATGCAATTCAACTCTTCCGGCGGGCCGGGAGACTTAGTTAGCAGTGCTTCTGCATTACTACATGAATGCCGCCGTGCAGTGACCAACGCTGTTTGAGGAGCTTATAACCAAGCGCGGTGTAGCGCCGATGTTTCTGTCAGGGGGCCTTAGTGTGGGGCAGTGGGGGCGCTGCGAGAGTGCCTAGGTGATATTTATATTATTATATAATACGGGCTGTGAGAGTGTTTAATTAGTGGTGGCGCTGAGAGAGTGCTTAGTGATAAGGGCTCTGAAACCTTCAATAATATAGTGTGAGAGTGCTTAGGCCTTCAAAAAGGCGGCGCTGAGAGAGTGCCTAGGACTCTAAAACCTTCAAATGGGATTTTGTGAGAGTGTCACTTAGTAAGAGGATAACTAATAATAGGGCTGTGAGACCATCGAAGTGGGGGGAGTGCATAGTGAATGCATAGTGATGCGATCCTTGCAACAGTCGACGCAGTTAGACTTTGAAGGACGTCTCGCACGAAACCTTCGTTTTCACATCTGCAACTTTCCGTTTTTGAGGGAAGTCTCGCACGAGACCCTCGTTAGAAGGACTTCTCGCACGAACGCTTCGTTTTCACAACTTAATTATTGGGCGCTCAAAAACATCTTGCAGGAGTTCTTGTCAAGACAACAACAACAAGAAAATTGCCTACCAGGTTCGCATCTATGGCACGGCATGCAGAAGTCCCGCTGGCGCGACCGCTCACACCAGCGGTGCAGAGATCCAATTGCCGACAAGATTCATGCGCGCACCGCAAGATGGAGCATCTGGGTCACACGCCGCCCATGGCTGCATTGACGGAAAAGATCCCAGCCCTAGTAATTGAGTGGATGAGTAGAACTTCAATGAGAGCTGCCATGTTTTCTTCCTAGTTTCCCACCCTGACGGGGACCGAGGTGCAGTTTTCAGAGGCAATGACTGTCAGAGACTTAAGTCAATTTATTGTTTGTGTGTATGCGCTGTAAGAGTGCATTGCTTTTCGGATCATGCGGAGGCCGTCGTTGCATTGGGTTTGTGACTGNAGAGACTTAAGTCAATTTATTGTTTGTGTGTATGCGCTGTAAGAGTGCATTGCTTTTCGGATCATGCGGAGGCCGTCGTTGCATTGGGTTTGTGACTGAGCGTGTCCACGTGAATCTCAGGCAAATGCAATGCCGCCGCCTGGATGTACTGGGCTCATCACAGTGGCTGTTTGCTGAATGATGTGAATGCTGAATTGAATGCTCCGTCATAAGACCTCAACTACATTGCTGCAGTGTGGATCAAAGCTCAGCGGCTCAGCAGTTAGGTTCAGCCGCACTTATGAAGCGGCCGCTCTCAATGATTGAAAGCGGCGGTTTCATAGGGGCTTCACCGCCTTTGAGCGATGTGGTCGAACGTAGTGCACGCGTCCAGCGCCAATTTTCCACCGCCGCAACCTCTATCACCAATGGAGAGTCAGACCGCGCTGCAACTAGCTTGGATGGAGATGGCAATGGCAATGGTGATGCAGATGCAAAAGTTAGTGATGTGATGCAGCAGGTGGCCCTCCACCGAAGGATTCTGGTAGTGGTGAGTCTGAATCTGACAGTGACTCCATGGATTATGATCGCTCTGGGTTTCACTTCTGCTCTTGTTGTTTGCCAGACATACCCAGGGGCCCGAGATGTGACACCTGCGATTATGTCATGAGATTGGAGCGTCGTGTGGCAGTTGGACAGTATTACGAGTCTCCACTGGGGGCACTGGGCAATCATGTCTGTGTGGCATGTCGAGTGGTGGGACTGCGACCTGTGTGGTTGTTTGTTTCGAGGGCTGAGACAAGCTCAGCTGGAGCGGTGAAAGGAGACCTCGGGGAATGAAAAATGGACCTAAGTATCGGCGCTGTAAAAGCGCTATTAGAATCAGAAGGTGCATTGATTTCCGATGCTGAAAGAACATCCAGGCGACGTTTTTTTCATTAACGGCGCCGTAAAAGTGCGTTGTGTTAGGTGATCTTGCCTCCTTGCCCATTGTAAGTGTGCGGCCCTCGGCTCAGCCTTTTCTGCAGCAAATGCCAGCACTGCAAGAGTCAGGCATGTCACAGCACAGACCCTGTCACAGTGTCACATTGGGGAGTGGCAGATGACACTGGGCTATTCATCTCGCAGGGTTTGTGCCCAAAGTTTTTAATTGTTTTTTTTGGCAGCGCTGCGTTTCGTAGCTAAGTTGAACAGTCGCAAGATTGCTTATCTGTATGCAGCATGTGACGCCAACTTCCGTTGAATCTTGATTGCAAAATTAGGTGGACTGAGCTCAAACAATATGCTGAAAGAGTATCAATCCCCAGGCGTTGTAATGGTGCCTTTAAAGGACTAAGCGACAAGAGCGCTGTNCAAAATTAGGTGGACTGAGCTCAAACAATATGCTGAAAGAGTATCAATCCCCAGGCGTTGTAATGGTGCCTTTAAAGGACTAAGCGACAAGAGCGCTGTAATAGTGCCAGATGACGATGGGCGCTGCGATGGTGCCTGGACCTACAAGCTGGACTGGAAGAACAACCTTAGTCCGGAGTGTGGAATCCGCAAGAGAATCTTCAACGGATACCTGATGTAGAAGTGACGAAAAGGTGAGCAAGGCCAAAGAAAAAANAGAATCTTCAACGGATACCTGATGTAGAAGTGACGAAAAGGTGAGCAAGGCCAAAGAAAAAAACACTGCATGATAGAAAGTGCATGTGAATGACAGAACAAAAAGACGTTGCCAGGCTGGCAGGAGCAAATGATGCTTGAGAAACATCAGGAAGAACTTTCGCAGATGGAGGAGAAGCATCAGAAACAAATGCGAACTGAGGGTGGGAGGCAGCCTTGGATGATGTCTCTGGGGCGCAAGCTGCAGCTGATGATCTGGTCAGCAATCTACACCGACAACACCGCCCACAGCTGACTTGATACAATGGTGGGAAGACAGCCCAGCTGGCTGGGAGTGGCGTCAGACACTGCCATGGAAGTTTGAAGAAGAACAAACCTTCTCGAGTGTGGGGCACAAGCAAGGCTGCGGTCGACAGTGGTGGCATTCCTGTCTATGGTGGCAAAGTCGTGGCACTGGCCTTCGACATGAAATGCCATGCTCGAGGGACCAGGGGGCTTTGTCGTGCCAATGACGAAGGCTCAGTGATGATGTGGCGCTGCAAATTTGGTGGTCTTCTTTGGTGGCAAAGTCGTGGCGCTGGCCTTCGACATGAAATGTCATGCTCGAGCGGCCAGCGGGCTTTGTCGTGCCAATGACGAAGGCTCAGTGATGATGTGGCACTGCAAATTTGGTGGTCTTCTTTGGTGGCAAAGTCGTGGCGCTGGCCTTCGACATGAAACGTCATGCTCGAGCGGCCAGGGGGCTTTGTCGTGCCAATGATGAGGGCTCCGTGTGACGATGTGTCGCTGCAATTTGGCGAAGACTTCCCATCGGCAAAGACAATCGCAAGGAGAGAGAGTTGGTGTCAGTTTTAGAATGCACTATAATTTAAGAAAACAAGATTGTACAGTTTGAAGAGGTTGTACAGCACATAGATTATTCTCGTNAAGGAGAGAGAGTTGGTGTCAGTTTTAGAATGCACTATAATTTAAGAAAACAAGATTGTACAGTTTGAAGAGGTTGTACAGCACATAGATTATTCTCGTTAGACTAATCAGAGAGACTGAAGTTAGCTGATGTTGATTGCGTGAAATGGTGTGGCCGTTTCTTATTTGCAAGTTGCTGGATCTTTTGGTTGTTCAGCATGTGAGTTTCAATTTCTTCATGTAAAATAGAGTGTTTTTAGCCGGCGCTGAAAAAGTGCTGTTGGTGTATTCCTGTGAGAAGGCTGGCGCATCCGGTCCTCAGGTGGGCGTGGCACNTCGATGTGGAAGTAGAAGTGCCTCCAGAAGCTTGTAGCTGCTGCCATGATGCCGGCAGAAGTGCCAGCGGACGCGCCGCCACCGCCGCCCCCAAGACACTCTGAGCAACCAAAGACCGGGCGTGGTCACCTGCGCAATGGTGCACAACGACGCCGGGAGCAAGCCCAGGTAATCCAGGTGAGGGACCGTGCGAGGCACATGCACTTTGCGCAAGAGGAAGCGCACAAAGTGGAGGTGTCGCAACTGAAGCAGACGCACCTGGAGCAAATGACAGAGATGCGGAAGAAACATCTGGAAGAACTTTCGCAGATGGAGGAGAAGCATCGGACACAAATGCGAACAGTGATGCTAGGGTGCGAGGCAGCCTTGGATGATGTCTCTGACGCGCAAGCTGCAAGTGATGATCAGGTGCAGGAGATGAAGACCGAGCTGGCGGCAACGAAGAAGGAACTTTCAACACAGTACAATATATCCCTGTACTGGAAGGGACAATGGCAGGACGGGGAAGTGGACCTGCCATTCTCCTTGTATTCTTTGAAGAAAGTTGCTGATGCAGGAGAAAACGCAGTCCAGCCAGACCCGAGTGCAGGCCTGTTTCTTTTTCGTGTCATCAACATTTCATTGAACACACAGGAAACATTTTCAAACGCAGGAACTTTACTTGCAGGAACTTCTCAGGAAGATTTCCGCGGAAGAGCAAGAGAACCGGTTGCTAGCAGCAGCATTGGAGGCCAGCTTCAAAGTCGCATTGAACCGAGAATCATCGATGTTTCATTTTTTGTCCTGAAAATCAGGAAGCTCGCAAGGCATTTTACAAAGAAGAANAAGTCGCATTGAACCGAGAATCATCGATGTTTCATTTTTTGTCCTGAAAATCAGGAAGCTCGCAAGGCATTTTACAAAGAAGAAGCGAAGAAACAGGCATAGGATTTTTGCTGACCGGTGAGTAAAGGACAAGGGACAATCTTGTATCCTCAGTACTATCAGCCAGGCGCTGCAGGTCGATCTTGATGAAGAAAAGGCAGGGAAACTTGCTGCTGATCCTGCTGTGCCAGTCATTGAGCTGCAAAATTACAAGCCTCTGGCAGGACAGGTTTCTTCGCCTATGCGCGGAGATCGACGAGGCGGATAAAAGGAATACAATGACCATCTTAATTTTCATCGTAATAAACATTTGTTGAAGGGTTGAACATGCGCAGGATCGCACAACGAAGACTAAGAGGCCGAGGAAGCAAGGCAAAACCCGAAAGAAGCAGGCCGGGAAGAAGACTTGCTTTCATTATGGCTAGACTATGGCAAGACTCGCTTTCATTATTTTGCTGTTTGTTTCAGGAGGCGTCTGAGTCNGGAAGAAGACTTGCTTTCATTATGGCTAGACTATGGCAAGACTCGCTTTCATTATTTTGCTGTTTGTTTCAGGAGGCGTCTGAGTCTGACTGAGTGTGCACAGATTTTTTCACCGTCGGAAACCAGCATCGATGAGCGTGGAAAAAAACATGTTGTTGTAGGTGCAAAACATTGTTTGCTGAAAGGAATGACGCTGCAAGAGTGTCACACTGTTCCATGATGCTTTCAATGACTCTAAATGCAATGTGAGGCTCCGCAATCTGGCTACCAGGTGGNAAGGAATGACGCTGCAAGAGTGTCACACTGTTCCATGATGCTTTCAATGACTCTAAATGCAATGTGAGGCTCCGCAATCTGGCTACCAGGTGGTCACGCCAGGTCCTAATGCCTGCCAAACAAAAGGTTGTTAAATGGGGTA
>BGPT01003364.1:26505-43426 GCA_003297045.1 Symbiodinium sp. clade C Y103 | reverse complement strand
ACCTTAGTGGAGCACCTGGCTGGAGGAGGTGATTCAACTGGAGCCAGTTCAAGTGGTGGACAAGCAGGTGCTGGCACGGGAGGCTCCAGGATGTTGGTGGAGATGCTCCGAGCAAAAACAGGCAAGAAAGGTGGCCTGACGCCGGAGGAGGTGGAGGCGCACTATGCCGCAAAGGGCAAGCGCAAGGGCAAGTCAAAGCCCATGGAGGACCCGGTCACTGAGGAGGAGGCCACAGATGAGGCGGAGGAGGGCGAAGAAAGCCCTCAAGGGCTGGATCCAATAGTGGAAGGCCGAGATGATGATGCGGAAGATGGTGGAGGAGCAGAGGATGGTGGTGAAACTTTGAGCCNTCCTACGACCCTCACAGAGGTTCCGCAGAGCAGCATGACAGAGCTGCAGGAGGAGGAAGAAAGTGAGGAGGCGAGCTCATCAACAGAGCCGAGAAGGATTTTGCGGAGCCCCTACAGCAGAGCCTACGGGCAGGCGGTGTGGTCGGGGCAGATCGGATGGGGAGATGACTTACCACCACATCTTCATCCGCGGCCAGAGGAGTATGGCAATGCAACATGGCCAGAAACTCCAGAAGATGAGATGGCAGCTGAGGCTGCAGGGAGCAGTTCAGATGCAGCTCCTGGAAAAGGGGAAGTGGAACACGCAGCACGCGTGAGGGCCAACTTGGAGTTGGATGTCGCTCCAACAGGTGCCACGATGGGGCCACTACCCACGGTGGATGAAGAGGTTCCGGCAGATGAGGACACTAATGTGGGTGACCAGGTGACTGCCGGCAACGACGCCCCTGAAGGCAACGACGCCCCTGAAGGCAACGACGTTTCTGAAGTGAACGACGCCCCTGCGGAGGCCGAGGTCGTTGCGAATGACGAGGGTGGCACAGTGGCTGGTTCATTGGAGGAGGANCTGCGGAGGCCGAGGTCGTTGCGAATGACGAGGGTGGCACAGTGGCTGGTTCATTGGAGGAGGAAGAGCAACCTCTCCCACCGAGAGTGAGCAGGGAGGGGGGTGAGCACGGAATGGGGCCACCGCCACCACCGACCAGGTGGGATCAGCGTCCTCCGATGGTGCCGCAGCCGCAGATGGGGTGCAAGGGAGTTCCATTAGGTTTTCAACGGTATGGAGGAGGAAAAGGAGCAGGAATGGCCCAGCAGTTCCATGTGCAGTATGGGTCACAAGGGCTCCAAGGGCAAGATGCGAGGATCCGCATTGCCCAGATGCAACAATGGGAGGCCATCTGCAAGCTCAATGCTGCTATGGGGATGGTGCCACCACGTCCAGTGCCGGCGCATTTGNACAATGGGAGGCCATCTGCAAGCTCAATGCTGCTATGGGGATGGTGCCACCACGTCCAGTGCCGGCGCATTTGTTGCGTCCGCCGCGGCCTGGCGTGGGCATCCCAGGAGTGGATTACTCCTTGGAACTGCGACCTCTTCAACAAGAAGGACTTCATGGTGGAGGCGCAAGTTCAATTGGAGCCCATCAAGGGACAACCTCCAAAGCGGCAGGAGCAGGTGGGTCTACACCAATGCCTATGCCAAGGGCAACTGGTGCTGAAGCAGCCGCAAATGTGGGACACCCTCCAGTTCAGGAGGCAAGACCAATGGCTTCAGCGCCGCGACAGCAGATGATGGGGATGCCAGTGACGATGACGACGGCATCAACTCAGGCAACAGGGGCCAGGTCTTGTGGGACTACACTGGCCCACATGATCCGCATGACCACGGAGTTGCGGACTGGTGGGATGACACCGCGCCCGGTCAGCCAATTGGACCATGGGTTGCGAGCTGTGGCCCGTCCAAAGGGGCCGATGGTGGCACACTCAGATGATCCTGAGACTGTGCCGGATGACCAAGATGGAGATGGAGAAGGGGATGATATGCATGAGATTTCATCCCAGGAAACGGTGACGGAGGTGGTTTCATCGTCATCGTGATCTACACGATCATTGAGGTCATGGCCATTTTGGACATTGACACATGAGAGCCGGACTTTTTGGGTGACTGTTTTTAGTCCCCACGCCGTGACTGGCAGATACGCAAGTCTTTATGCGTTGAAGCCGGAAGCTGGGAGGTGCCAGTCTTTAGGCACCGTAATTTTGCACGAACTGCTGGATGACCTCTTTCCCAGCAGAGAAGGTAGATTTTTCAGCGGGCACAGTTCTAACAACAACCTGAACTGNCCCTGGCAGAAATCTTCCCTTTTTAACATAGCTGATGCTATGGGGGGAGTGCAAAAGGGTTTCAAGTGATGTGCAGATGGTAGTATCTGTTCATATCAGGGTGACAAAGATCAACGCCGACTAGGCTCTTTCGGATCAAAAAGTGCGCAGCTCTGCACTGCACACGGAGAATTAGAGCTAAATTCTTTTCATTTCCAAACACCCCATGGGGATTAAGTATGGCCACCACAAGCCACAGCCTTGACCAAAAAAGATACTTACTTGTATCTGCGTCGCTTTTTCTCGGACGCACTCAAGCCAGCAACTACTTTGGCCCGCTCATCGCTTTCAAGCCAAGCCGCTTCCAAGGCAGCTCTGCGACCTTTGCCTTCATGGTGGAACCTTGGCTACGTCGACAAGAATGGGTTTTGGATGGTTTTGGTATTTGAAACAATGGTTTTTGGCTCGTATGGGAAGATGTGGAACCTGGCTGCAGTTGAAAGTGGAAAACTGGTTGTGCGAACCGAAATAAACTGAACCAAGATGCTGCGCTGCAAAGGCTTTCTTTGCCTTGCCATATTCAGTCTCTCCCTTGTTCCCAGTCTTCTCAGAAGGCTTCTGATTCTTTGCCTTTTTTGACGGGCCCTTCTTGGCTTCATTTTTTGACTTGGACTTAGCCTTTGCCTTAGCCTTGGAATTAGGCTTGGCCTTATCCTTAGCCTTTCCCGCCGTCACTGGTTTCTTCTCAGCTTTTCCTTTTCCCTTCTTTGGATGGTCTTTCGATTCATCATCAAGATTGTTGGAGTCCGCCTTGGACGCAAAAGGCTGTGAATCATCATCATTCGTTATTATTCAAAAATGCATATGAGATCACCTCAACCCATCCAGTATCAGTACCAGATTTGTCACAAACACATGTTAATACGAAACTTTAATGTCACGGCAGACCCTCAAAACATGTTCTTGCAACCACATGTTCACAGAAAATTCCCATTTGCCCATGATTGAGGAAACAGTGAATCTATGAATGCAGCTGGAAATCATTCTTCTTGGCAGCTTCTGCCCGCTTCCATGCAGCGAGCTGCAGCTTGGCATAGGGCTGCACGATCTTGCATTTCTCAGTGGAAGGCTTTTCGATATCCACGACATCTTTGGCTCGGGGCGATGGGGTCACCAACTCATGATCCTGACAGGGTGAAAAATAAAAATATAAACAGCTTTCACAGGGTTGCAAACTTGTTGTGAAGTGTTGTGATTGGACATGTTTGGAAATGAATAAATGTCCAAGTGCCTCCTCGGCAAAGTCATCAAGTCGCAACGTCGGTGCTTTCAGAAATGCCTGCAACACATATTTATCACATGTCAATCAATTGAACTCAGGATTGGTTTGCATTGGCTCTGATGTATGCACCTTCGTCTCTTCCGATTCCTCATCAGAATCGATATGATCAGGACTGGCCTGTGTTGCACCTGATCGACATGAAGCACAATCATGAATCGCAAGAACTCAGGTCACATTTGTTCTTGTTATTGGCAATGATTTGACATTGTTTGTTTTTTCTGAAGCATTTCAAACATCAGCTGCACCTTCCATGGCAGTGGTCTCAAAGTCGCCAGTGGTCATGCTCTCACCATCGATTTCAGCACCATCCACTGACCACTCACCTGCACAGCATTGGGAACATAAATTTTATGTGAACCCGCGAGATGCGTTGAAACCAAAGAGCCTAGTTCGGCACCATAGGTATCCCAAGGGATGTCATCACCTAAGCAGTTCAAGAGGCAACATTTCTGTCATCAACAGTGAAATGTATAAATGGACGTTTGCTCTATATACCATGTATTTAAGCCATGCACCGGCATACCAGGACTCGAAATCATCAGCATCGGAAGTACCTGGGTTGCATTAATTACCGTGTTAATTTCAAAGACTGGGAGATGCATGCACCAGAAGAAAGAATCAGGCCGGGGCCTTCACTTTGGAACCAGTCCTTTTCAAAGTCCAGGGCGAACTGATTCCACTCATTCCATTCACCTTGAATTTGTGGTGGCATATATAGTTTGCAGCAAAGACTAGACGCTGGCTCTTCATGCATGCAGGCTTGCATAAACCAATCAATGTAAGTCTTTGACTTTCCGTCCAGTCTGGCACAGCCAGAAGATCACCTGCAGTATGCCAACACTGAGAAAATGGGAATGAGTCAAAACAACTGTGGGCTCCAAGCTGCAGACTCCAATATTCAATGGTCCCAAGTTGTTGATTGGTCAGAATCACCTAAGTTTGGCAGTTCCTGGCATGTGCATGTTCACTGCGAATATATGTTATATAGATTTATATAGATTGAATGGCTCAATCAAACTCCCTAAATGCGAGCTAGGCACCACTATGGTAGGCCGAAGTCGGTTGACCTGCTGCAACACGTTGGGCCCAGGACCACATATCATCCAGATCCGAAGGATCACCTGCAACATGATGCAACGTGATGGATCGATGCAAACAGGAGGCAGTGGGAAAACATGCAGGGAGATTAGAAAAGTAAGAAATAATCCAGCCAAAATACCAGGGTCTGAAATCTCTTCGTCCTCTTCCTCCGGAGCAGACTTGTCATTGGATGCATCGCCATACTTTTCGCTGTAGATATTCACAGCCTCATGTCATGAAGGCCAAAACAATAAGTTGCCTTGGTTTGTCACTCATTTATATACATATGGATGCATCAAGGAACCTTTGGTGGCTCCACAGTGACAGCGTTGTCCTGCACACAGGCATGGGAATCCAAACATGCGGCATCTGAGAAGTTGCAGATGGACTCAAAATATTTGAGCAACAACGCCTTCTGGAGTTTCTTGGCCGGCACTGTCGAGGGCGGCAACATCATGCCAACGTTGCTGTCCTAAATTTCATGTCATGCATGATCATGCCATGACTTGCGAAACATGCTGAAGTTAAGACGAGATGCTGGAGACACTTTTATCCACTGCAGAGTCCGTCCTTGTAAGAAAAACTGCAAAATCGAAATCAGCGAAACACAGCAGAAGTTTCAAACTCATTACTTGTAATTCCTTGGAAAATTGGAAAGCACATTCAAATCCAAATGCAACCAAGAGACGTCGGGGCTGTACCGTCCTGTGTCTCTGAGGCAGGCATCGTATTATATGCATCATCGACCTGCACGTTCGAGCTGCATATCTATGAGGAATATTTGATTACATCAATTGCAACTGGGCACAAATTTAATCTGGGAATGTGAAGATCTGGCCTCATACGGCAAAGTATCCACGGTGTCCACATTGGAGGCCATGGCTGATTTCGAAACCGATTTGTTTTCAAGCTGCCTTTTTCGAGCCTGCTTCAAGAGGGCATGGAAACGAAGAATTTCATCATAAGGTGGTGGCAGCTCCAGACCCATGTCTTTCCTCAGACTGCTGCACACTTCTCTGGCTAGAGTTCCGGTTAACAAGCGTCCCTGACCATAAAGCTGATTGATCCAACCAGCAAACAGGCCCCTCAAGGCTCCACGTTTCAGGGAACCTACAGGTAGCAACCTGTTGGTTGAATGAATCCGTGTATGGTGGTCATCGCTAGACAGCCGTTTTTTCAGCCGTCTGCAGATGAAACGGACATATTTTGTCCTTTTCAAACCTTGTTCCTTCGCCCGGGCTGGCATTTTGAGCACAGATGACCTATGGGAGTTCAAACTCACGGCTAAATTGTTTGTATTTTATTATCCTGTCCATATAGTGGTTGTAGATATTGTTGGGATTTGATTGATACCATTTCAAAATTTTTTCCATGCAAAAACTCAGTTACATGAACAAGTGAATTCTGGAACACCCTGCCTGCAGTGGCACGCCAGCGCCACCAGCTCAGGCAAAGGTGGTGCCGAGATCAGCGCTGCAGCACATATGGCGCCAAAAACGAAAAAACAATGCTTCGATCTGCAGCTACGTGTGCCACCAGCTATAGTTATTACAAACATTCCCATTAGATAAAATGAAAGGGCACCATGAAATATTTCCCAAGAATCCCAATGCATAATGTTGCTTAACATTCCCAATTGATCCGGTGTAGCAAATCATAATATGCCATTGTTGTTGTTTCCTACTTCTCTTGTTTCCATGTTGGTAGAGCAGAATATATAGCACTGATCCGGCGCGAGCGTGTCAAATTTCAAACCGCAACATCCCACCAAACAACGCTATATAGGAAACATGTTTTTATAGATAAAAGGTAAGGGGGTAAAGATCGTATGTGGACCTATATAGGGTGCATCATATGTGCAAACTTTGAGACATACCATATCCTAAATATGTATTAGGATGTATTAGTGCGACAACTATATAGCACTGCAGGGGGTTCTTTTTTTTTTGTGCCTTTATATCCCACCAAAGTACTGTACACCACAGCTTGCACAAAAGCTTGCATTCTGCAAACCCCATCAAAGTACTACATGTGGTTGGCTTGATGTGGTCCAAAGCTTGCATGAAAGCTTGCAGTCTGCAAGGCACTTGGGCACCAATGTGACCAGAGCTGGGTTGAAAATGTATGAACGTGGCTATGTCCTAGAACCTTGGATCCCAGGGGTCCTATCCGACACTTAGACATATAGGGTCTATGTGGCCTCTCGGCCCTTGGTGGAGAACCCCCTCGAATCATCCCGGAAGCAGATGCCTCAGGGAGATGCCAATCCCCTACAAACTTGAAGCAACATGAGATGATGATTGAATCACACATTGTCGCTGACACATTTACATGGTTTGGGATTCCACTAACAAGTTGGTAAAAGTGTTACAGGATAGAACATCCTAGTTTTGCAATACCTCACCTCAGCCTTCTCAAACCAAGCTCTCTTGACTTTGATCTTCTTGACCAATTTCTTGACTTCTTTTTTCTCCGGTGACGGTTTCTCAAGGGCACCCTTGAGAGTGGAATAGAAAGCCTCCATCTCACTTCCATGTTTCAAAAGTTGGGTAGACAGTTCTGCCGCAAAGTCCATCCCTTTCAACTGGATGCTCTTTGCTCTTGCCTTTGTTGCCTCGTCGAGGATCTGTGGGATCATCGAAGCAGCTTCCCTGGGCACGGAGGATGCTTGGAGAATGGGGCCTATAGCCACCTGGGTTTTGCAATTAGATGCTGTGAGTCTGCATGTTTGAATCATAATCTGAATTCTCGTTTTGAAAAATGATCAATTTGTAACTTGAAGATCTTGCGACAGTGTGACTGGACAGCCATCCTGAATTGTGGACAAAGGCCAAGAGGCAAATCAAATTGTGTTTTCGAAATGGGTTCCCACATCTTTCCAATCTAGCCATGCTGGACTATGGACGCAGGCAGTGAATTGAAGGAAGCAAACTCATCAAAGTATGTTTACAATTCGGTTTCTCATGTTGGACCCTTTCTTAGTGGCCCTTTTGAGAAGGAATGAATGTCGCTGTGGAGGTTCTGAGGGCTGAACTCTTTCCATGTCTTCGGTTTGACTTCCACGGCTTCTTCCTTTGCTCGCTTGATCTTTTTTGGTTTGACCAAGTTCTTGTTGTCATCATCCAAGGCTGAGAAGAGATTCTTGGTGCCTTGCTCTGTGGCTGCCTTGACGGCTGGCAGAGCACCATTTGGAAGAGGACCTTCATCTGAAGTCAGGGCATTCACCAACTCTGGGGTGGCAGCTTTTTTTGCCTTCAGTCGAAGTTGTTCAGCTGTGATGTCATCCTGTCTTACCATTCGTCCCTGTGGCATGTAGAACCACGTCTCCTGCAGTGAGTCACGGAGAGGGAGGTGACACAGGGATAAGTTTGAACATATGTATACATCAACATATTGAATGCAGTGGGCATGAGTTGTGAAGGAATGAGCTGAGCAGCCATACAAAAGACTTTTGCGAACCTTATCAGATTGAGTGCAGTAGGTATGGGTTATGAGAGGACCGCCAAGTTTCAGCCAGCTATACAAAAGAGTTTTGAAAGCCAAATCAGCTTGAATGTGGTGGGGTATAAGGTCCGAAGGGATGTATGAATTCGGTCTGTGACTCTTTTCTAGTCTAGACATTCGGATGGTCAACATAGGCCTTTGGTCCTTTGCATTGAAGCTGAGATATGTTGAGATTACCTTTGTCTGCGCTATGTTTTTTTGGTGAACATGTGTGAACCCTGCACTCCCACCCGATGTCCTCCTCATCGTCTGGAAAATCTTCGTCTGCGTAAAAGAGTCCCTGCTCTTTTCGCTTCTTCACTATCTCCTCCAGCTTTGCCTCGTCATGCTGCTTGGCCAAGTCTTTGTACTTGATCGCTGTCCATTGCTTGCGTGCTAGGTTTTTGCTCTCGTGCATTCGTTCTGCTGCCACGGCCACTTGGTCCCAGTCTTCGTCATGGTCAAGCCACAAAGCGAAGATGTCAGTCTTCTTCTTTCGAAGAAACGGTGCAAGAGAGGATGGCAGTGCGCCACTTTTCAGCTGCCTGTCGAACTTGTCCCATTCTTTCTTGCAAGTTGTGCTATTCCGGACTCCTGCATNGAAACGGTGCAAGAGAGGATGGCAGTGCGCCACTTTTCAGCTGCCTGTCGAACTTGTCCCATTCTTTCTTGCAAGTTGTGCTATTCCGGACTCCTGCATTCTTCTCTTTGGTCTGAGCAACTACCACGGCTAACTGCTCTGTCTTCTTGACATCACCTGCGCCTTCCTCATCCTTCTTGTCCTCGACTGGAGTGGCCTTGGTCTGGCCATCCGCTGTAGTGGTTCCCGGCTCCTTTGCCTCAGCACTCTCTTCCTCTGCGCTGCTGCTGTCTTCATTATCCTTGCTGTCATTCTGGTCATCCTCTTGCTCCTCCTTCTCCTCTTGTCCTTTGCCAGATTCATCACCTTCTCCATCACCCTGATCCTCTTCGTTGTCGCTCTCATCCTCCTCCTGGTCACTTTCTTCCTCGTGCTCATCTTCTTCCTTGNTCTTCGTTGTCGCTCTCATCCTCCTCCTGGTCACTTTCTTCCTCGTGCTCATCTTCTTCCTTGCTTTCCTCTTCTCCTCCACCTTCTTCCTCCTCCTCATCCTCCTGCGAACTTGAGTCTGTGTCATCGTCACTCGACGCCAGTAAGTTCATCATCTCTTCCTCCTCCTGTTCTGTCATCTCTTCCAACTTGTCCAAGTCAGGCTGAGATGGAAGTGCTTTTTCTGGCTTCTCAACCTTGGTTGCAGTCATGTCATCGAGCAAGTCCAGCATGTCAGCTCCGGCTCCATCCAGCTCAGCCTTCCTCTGCGCGTCAGCGGCTGCCTCCTCCAGCTTTTCTCGCATGCCTTGCATAGCTTTCTCTGCTCTGGTCTTCAAGCTGCTGGCCACACTTGCCGGTGATTTCATCCTGGGCCTCTTGCCTGGAGGTGTTGTCGGTGGGATGCTCTCTCTTTCCAATGCTTTCTTCACTTCCGCCACACGTTTCTTTGCATCCTCCTTCTGACTTTCCTTGGTCTTGGTGTCTATGTCCTTGCGTTCTGACTTCTTAGCATCCTTCTTCTTTTCAGCCTTGTTCTCAGGTCGCTCCTCTGTCTTAGAAGTAACCTTGGAATCCTTCTTGCTCTGACCTGCTACCTGGCTCTTCTTGGCATTCGCTTTTGTCTTTGCATCCTTTTTCTGCTCCTTGGCAAGCTTGGCGATCGCCTTGTCTCTGGCTTCCTTTGAAGATGTCGATGACTTGCTATTCGACTCCTTGGCTCTCTTGAGCATGTCAGCGACGATGGCCTTGCTCTTGGGGTCCTTCTTGGTCTCCTTTTTTTGGTTGCTCTGGGATGCTTTTAGCAACTTCTTGGCAGGATCTGGCTTGGCCTTCGCAGAAGTCTCTGGCTTCCTCAAGGCAGGCTTGCGCACCTGGGCATTGCAAGCCTTCTCAGGTTTTTTGAGCTCCTTCCCCATCTCAGGAGCCCAAGCCAAGTAGGCACAGGAAAACCACGCTCAGTCTGTGTTTGAGACAGAGCTGCAGTGGGCTGGAAAAGATTGATATAAGTGATGTCAAGACCCATTTTGCAAATCGCACGGTTTCGCTACAAATCGCATCAAATTTTCTCCAAATCGCACTAGCAAAAGGAGCTGAAATAAAGTGTTTTTCAAAAACTGGTGAGCCAATCTTTCAACATGCATTTTGTTTTCTAATATCGGCATTGTTCTGAAATTCTGAGAGACTAACACCTGAAATGCCCCATACCCATGGTCGCCTGTAGATCCTTTTGGTCGGCATCTTTTGAGCACCAATCGAGGCATTCGAAGATCTGGCAATGGAGCTGCAGCCGGGTCAAGGACAAAGCACAAGAAATGGGGGGGCCCTATTCCTGCAAGCCCACAATTTCTTCAGGCACTTTTTCAAGAACTTTTGCACGCCATCTAATCCCATGGCACCTATGTATGAAACTCACGTGGTTATTCCACATGATATGAGCAAATTTGGACAAATCATCCAATGCAATGTCCATGCCTATCGTTGCTTGGACAAATAAGAGAAAATAGGATTTAGGTTGGCATGGTCAACCCAGAACTTGTTCACTCTCGGGTTGGAGTCTACTGCGCTGGTACCATCCCGCACCGCACTTCGCAGGAAGCGTCGAGCTTCAGATCGATGCTTTTTCTGGTGCCGAGATCTGACCTTCGCAAAGGCAGCGCCGAACCTTGGCTTTGGGGGCATCGGTGGCCCGGTAAGTAATGGCTGCACTGTATGGAAGCTTGGCTGGTATAGGTTTCCAAGTACTACACAGATATGTCCACCTATGTATGATCAAGATTCCTTTGCAATAGCAAAACATTTGTCTACCCACACTGAAACACTTGCGTTGTAATGATTGCTTTGGGATCACACATATTCAGATTTGAAAGCTGGCAATGGTTGATCCAAAGAACCGCAAAGGGTAGGACTGAGATAGCTTTAATCCTGGCCCACCTTTGATTCTGGACTTTCCTCGGGTGTCCTTGTAGTGGATCACAAGCTGGGTCTCTTTCGGCGGGACGAGACACTTGTTGGCAAACTCATTGACTTCGACAGCCTCGGGCTTACCTTGGAAAAGTGCCATGGATGATTCCCAGGGTGGTTTTCATTGAGAAGCGCCAGCCCAAAAGACTGTCGCCCGAATTGCAGCAGCTAAATGTTGCAGTCTTGATGTCAGCAACCTTTTTCGATCAATGCTTTGGAATTTTAGAAGCCAAGAAAAGACACCTATGTTCTAAAAAGATATATGTCCCAGCCCCTACTGTTTTACGGCACTACAATAAACGCACCAGAAAAAAACCCGCTTTCCAACTTATGTTTTTTAATGGAGCTTTGAAACCCTTCACAAAAGAAAACCCTTGCAGCAAGTAGGGCCACCGCAAAAGAACAAACTGTCAATGCAAACCACCATGAGAACACTTGAACAGAAGCAGCTGGAGACCCCCCTGTCACCTGTCTTTCGATTGAAAACTCGGTCTAAATATGTTTTGTATTTTCTTGTAATGGACTTGTGGTATATATGCAAATCTGTGTTTGCCAGTGCCAGATTGTCTTTCAAAGCTAGGCGACATACCAAACACTGTATAAACAAATGTGGGCAAGTTACTGGAGTACACCCACAAGGGTTTCTTAGTGTCAGCCCCAAACCAGCAAAGTGATGTGCTCACCCTGGTGACCTTGACCTGCAACTTCCTCAACAGTCGGAGAAGGGCTTGGAAAAGCAAATGCCCTTCCAACAAGCTTCCCTTAGGCTGCTCCAATTTCCACCATATGGCTTTTGCTACTGCTATGAGGAGCAAAACGCAGACTCGACCCACCATCAAGTTGTGCAAGTAGGTGGTGTGCTTGCCTGAACCCATTGGGTTAGTGGAACTTCGACCCGTACTTCCTCTCGACCTTGGCAGAGAAAGCTGGATTGTATAGTTGGTCAAGCGAAAGCGGGGTCTCTATTTCAAAGCAAATGATCTCTTTGCTTTGAGAAATTGGGCTCTACGAATCAGATATTTGTGGGGTCCGTTTGTATTATTTTGAAGAAAACTATTTGATCAGTTGCTGGAACCCGATTTAAATTTGCCTGCTGTAGCTCTGTTGCCTAAGTGGCCGCGGGCCATTCTTCTGCTGGGAAAGAACACTATTATGATTCTCAATCTCTTGGGTGCAATCCTATCTATGATGCTTTGACAGGTGTGGCATGGTATTGCACTGGAAGGTTGCACTGGATGTCAAAGGTATCATGTTTGAAAGAAGATCAAGTTCATACCAAACTAAACACTTTCCAATTGAATCAGAAAGACATAAATACCCATGTGCTGCACACTGGTGCTGCCCACATGGAAGCACCAGGTCGCAGGTTCAGCACTTGAAACACCGTGTTGGCGAAGCCTGCATCCGACATGATGTCGTGGTCCTTACCAAAATCCAAGTCCATAGCTATCCCAGAGCGGGACTCCTTGCAGGGTACGAGACGATGGCCCCACTGTATGGTGAATGATCGGTGAAATGTTTGAGCAAATGGTTTTCCCAAGCACCCATGAAACTATAGCAAACGCCATCAAATAATAGAAAATTGCCTTTCGGGCCAGGGTTTCCATTGACCCCCTCAACCCCTTGGGAGACAGGAAAAAATGCATGGTTTTTGGCAATGCAAACCTTACTTGGTGGGGTCAGATTTTATGCGCCCAAACCACCAGAAAAATTGGCATCAAATAAAACTGATCTTTAACTTTTTTTGGTGGCAATGAATGGGCCCCTTTTGATCCTTCCATTCGCCACGAGTGATGGAACAAACTCCCGCGAAGAGCTCCAAGTGGTCTTGTGGGTCATTCCAATTCAAATTGGAACAGCTGAAGACCATGTTGCACAATGCCAATACAACCTGACAAGACTTTTGTTTAGCGACCCTTTAGGCTTCCATTTTGGGAACCTTTTTTTGGGTAATTATTGACCACAAATTTATTCCATGTTTGAGGGCCTTTTTGGGAACCATCCTCCATAGCGACCCTTTAGGCTTCCATTTTGGGAACCTTTTTTTGGGTAATTATTGACCACAAATTTATTCCATGTTTGAGGGCCTTTTTGGGAACAATCCTCCATTGGTCTTCTTACGTTTCCAAAATGCTATCTTCTTGGGAACTCCCTACCCAACTTGGTTTTTTCAAGGGGATCACTGCTGGAATTTGGTGGCATGTTCCTGTCATGCACCTATGGATCCAAGGACTGGGACTCCCCACCATTGGAGCTTTGAGAGCGCGGAGGCCAGAATTGACCAAAACTCGCTGCTTGTGCTTCCAAGAAATAGGGACTTTGCAAGGCTCACTTTCATCACAGCTACGATATGGCATTTTGACACTGCATGCCTTGACCCTGGAAGGAATACCTTTTCCCATGCAGGTTCACAAGTCTTTCACTTGTAACCGCAAAGAAAAAATCAGGCCTTTGTTTTGAGCCACTCACTGAACAGTGGTTGCACCGCATTCCGCCATGAGCTTCACTGCACTAGGTCTGAAAATAGATGTTCCTCATTTCTTACGGATGTTTATATGGACTCATCCCGAGTCAGTCTGATGCAACATTTTTCATAAGGCTGATGGGTATCACATCCCCACTCGGGCCCCCAAATGAGAGCTGCCGCGCCTGCGGCAGGTGAAGAGGATGATGGCTGCAAATTCCTGGACGGATGGCATGCAACACATCAACATCAAGTGTCTTTGGATCGAACGTTTGAAGTGGCTGAGCTTGCAGATAGATTTCTCGTGACAACATCCATTCCCAGACCCCAGCCTCTAAGTAGGCCAAATGGAGACAAAGTTGTTCCAGCTTTGCCTGCATTGCGTGTGTCAAATTACCCAATGTTTTTTCCGATATGAAAGAATTGGAACTGATGTCATGCATGGTCTGCTTTCGGGTACTTAATGGATTGACTGACAATCCCAAGGGGGTATGGTTGTGTAAAGAAATATAGAAATGTTTTCACGACTGCGCACGGAATCTGTATGCATGGGTATGGCCGCATACCAGCAGAAGGATGACAGTAAGAATTTGCCAAACTTGTATGCTAGGCTGAGGAAAAATGTGATGTGGACTGGGCCTTTAAGGAATAGCCGTAACATATATACATTGAAAACTTTCACCATGAGCTCTGCTAGCCTGGCCACAGATGATGGGGAAGCCAGCACTGACAGCACCTGCGTGGATCCAAGGAAATGGCGATTCACTACATACTGCATGGATTCCTATGGATCAGCCGCTTCGATTCTCAGCGTGGCCAGAGGACCTTTTGCCTTCTCCGCCCATGTGTGATTGGAAACTGCCATGAATCAGCAAAGCTTCATAAGCTCGCGGATGCGTTCAGGCGGCAGGTGGAACGCCCACTAAATAGACAATGTATAAACTTCTCAAGTCATATGATCCAGTTTCAATTTTGCATCAGACCAGGAATGATGAGGAGTTGTTCATACTGGGCCCCAGCTGTTCTACCCTGAAGTTGCACCCATCCTAGACCCGCACTTCGTTTGTGAAGTGTTCAGAACCCAAAAGACTCTAACACATAAGATGCAGAGCCCAACCAACTCTAAGATCCAAATTTTTGGAGGATCAAAGCTAGTGCCAATTGGCAAGCTCTTGTGCGAGCTCCCAAGCCTTCATAGCCCCTCCGCTCTTCTTCCAACTCACTTGTCCTGNAATTTTTGGAGGATCAAAGCTAGTGCCAATTGGCAAGCTCTTGTGCGAGCTCCCAAGCCTTCATAGCCCCTCCGCTCTTCTTCCAACTCACTTGTCCTGCCCGGCACTTGTCACCACCACCAGGAGCCACACGCTTCACCACGAACGCCTGGGTCTTGCATAAGACTTCGATCGCCTCAGGAGTCAAAGGACAGGGCCGAGATGGGGAATATGCATTTTTGAACATGTCAGCTTTACAGGAAAGTGAAGGGAGTTGGAATGATATTTCTTGTTTATTGTTTGAGAAGGGCATGGTTCTCAAAAAGGACAATGCGTTGCATGCTTGATTCCAAAGGAGAAATTTTTCAGTGACAAAAAATAGAAAATGCGCAAATCATTGACAAATGGCAGCTGAGTTTGTAGATACCACCGTGTATCCATGCTTGCCCAAATGCACCCGGGAGGTTTGGGGCCAGGCAATTTCTGGGATCCCAAGCTTGCGTAAGTCATATGTGTGGAACATACCAGGTGTACTTGGGGTGGTTCCTTCAATGCTGGGCTTGGTAGATGCCTTGGAAATCTTAGCTTTCTTTGTAGGATGTTTGGGGGTCTCACCGCGATCACCATCACTGCCATGGGCAGCAGCAGCGCATTCATCCTTGAAACGCTTCATGCCTTTAGCCTTAGATGCAAGCACCAAAACATGATTATATGTTGGTAAGGAAATTGACTGGATGGTTGACATAAAACAAAACCCGTGCGTATAGTGAAACCAACAAACTATAAATCCAGCACAGCACCAACCCTGAAATCTTTCTATAGGTTAACCTGCCGAAAAACTGTTTGATTGCACTGCTTCAGCCATGAGATCTACTGACGATGACTTGCGACTGAGCTTGGGGATCTTAGCAACTTCGCCCTTGTAACCTCCTGTATCTCCTGACCCCATCCCTTCTGTCAAAACTTTGCGCAGCGGATTCTCCTTGACGTTGGCCTACAAACACAAAACCATCAAACATCATTTTGCACCTATAGGTGATTCTTGCTGAAATATAGCTATCATCCACGAAGTTTTTTGCGCAATGTGCAAAACAATCCACACTCCTCCAACTGAAACCCAAACAAGACATGGCAAGGCAAGCCTTGGAAGCTTTGGCAGAAGCCACCGCTTGCTTTTGCATGACCCTGATGGCAGCTTGACCATGAGCGTGCCGAGCTGTCAGCTCCATGTGCTCCTCAACTGAAAAGACCTGCAAGGAAACTATGAACATCTATGACCCAAACTACTGCGACCACCTTCTTTGAAGAGAGCATGCCAAGCATTCCAATGTTCCCGGGTAGCAAGCCACCAACTGGCAGACAAGCCGAACCTTTGAAATGCCCATTCTGCATGTTGCATGTAAACAACGATAGCATCTTGCCTCAGATCACTGCGGGTATCCATTACAGGACGCATGTAAGGCAGATAGAAACAGTATAGAAATGTGGAAAAACGAAAAGGAGATGCAAGAATCAGAACCTTTACAAACTTGTAAATATATAAAACAAAGGTACCTGGCAATGTCCGGATGGGTTTGACCAATGTATTGCAGTAGTGAAATGCACAACTCCGTCAACTCCGCATCGCTGAAATGTTTCGGATGATCTCCATCAGGTGTGTTGAAACAGTCTTCCACAGGTGGCTGTGAACACTCTGGGGTCTGAGCAACTGGTGATTCCCCTGAACACTCTGAGTCAGAAAGCTTTGGAACTTCTGCCTCACCCGAACCCTGTGATGCCAGCTCTGGCTCACCCGAACCCTGTGACCCCTCTGGCTCACCCGAACCCTCTGACCCCTCTGCAACTGGTGACCCTGGAACTGGCACATCCACCTCATCCCCGAGGCCTGGGAGAACAAGCGTGCTTGCCTCTGACTCACCAGGTGAATGCTGGGACTCACAAACAGGTTCATCCACCCCATCATGATCGCTGTCATCCTTGACCTGAGTCAAACGCACAGATTCACCATCATGCATGTCATCGCACTGCACTTCATCAGCATCCTCATCATCGGAATTCATCGGATTTTCCCCTGCCCCTTCCTCAGCTCCATTCTCTTCACCTCCGTCAGCAACCCCTGGCTCTTGGTCTGAAGCTTCAC
>BGPT01003364.1:0-26490 GCA_003297045.1 Symbiodinium sp. clade C Y103 | reverse complement strand
ACGTCGCGACGGCGAAGGAAGCAAGAGCGATTTGAGGTCAGACACCCGGGCATGACAGCTGCTCTTACCTAAAAACATCAAACCAAAAACGCAATGAAACGAAACAAGCAAACAACTGAATTGCTTCGGTCTATGAAACTCGGGCTATACCCCAAAAGAAACATCAAATGTAAATCATATCCACCGGAGCCAGAAAACTAGAACGCCAGAGCCCACGAAGCGCTCCGATAAGGAGTTTGATCTTCTTGGCTTCATCTGAAGCTAGCGACTGTTTGGAATCCCCTTGCTCAACAGGAATTAACAAACGGCCCATCCAGAGCTTGTCGAGCATCAAAAAGACATCCGCAACAAAAAAGCCGGAAGGAACACGGTCCCTGAACTGCTCCACGAATGGACGCATCCAACAGTGGTTGAGTATGATGTCATCTGAAGACGGTCGAGAAATTGTGTCAGCAAGCTGCACTAGTGATCCTCCAGCCCAATCTTTCCCAAGCACTTGGCTCACATTGATGGGGAGGGTTGATTTGATTTTGATTGCAACTCTCCTGACATCACCGGCATTCCAAGGAACCTTTCCAGGACCTCAGAAAAATCTATGATTTGCGACAACTTGACGTGAACAACAGCCTTGCCACAACATGACTACTGAGCCACTCTCACCCTGTGTCATGCACAAACTTTGGAGCCTAGGAGCGAACACTCTTCCAAGATTCAAGGGCCAGGTGCATAGACCCATCAGCCATGTCGCTGCACAAAGCTTTGAGCACCCAGCTTCACCTCCCTCTCAACCAAATGGCTAAGTAAGATCGCGCGATAACCCCACTCCATCACAGAACGTTGAAGGTTTGGTTCCAAATTCAATTTTGATCACCCTGCGAAAAAAAGTATAAAATATAAATGATTGCGTTTGGGTAAACAACTTTATTTTGCATATGTGTTTTGAACCATACCCCTTTCGTTTTGAAAACTGGACATCAGCTCGACTTGCCAAGAGGGATGAACACACGCATTGCCCTGCATGATCTTGCATGGCTCATTTTGTCCATCGACAAACCATCACCGCAACCCACCACTCAACCTGCGGGGCTTTTGGGGGAGCGTGCCTGCAGGACTTCTATAGTAGCCCCGGCAACGGCAAGCCAATGGAGCTCGCTGGATCGTGGCTCTTGGTGGTAGGAAAAAAACGGCACGGTGCAATCAAAGGTGGTATGCTTGGGGATGCATCCCAGTTAGCCTAGCACAGTGTTTGTTCCCTAGGCAAATCCCTGGTATGTCTATATATATTTCCTGAAGGATGTAGATGGTATATATTTATTTGTTTATCTCTTGTGTTATACNCACAGTGTTTGTTCCCTAGGCAAATCCCTGGTATGTCTATATATATTTCCTGAAGGATGTAGATGGTATATATTTATTTGTTTATCTCTTGTGTTATACAAAGGTGTGTGTGTTTTTTCTGGCCTTACTGATGCCAGCGAATACCACGTTTTTTTTTTGGGGGGATGCCCTGCCAAACAGCCAAATGGCTTCAAGACAGCGCGTGCGTGGAAACACGTTTTTTTTGGATTGTTTCCTGGATTGATGGTGTTGCAAGGGGTATAAAAACGTTAAACCGCAATTTCTGGATATATAGCGTTCCATGACAATAGGGGTCCCACCCTCACTGCGAACGCTGGGTTTCCAAGTTGTACCAGATCAGGGTGTGACCCATGCTTTAAAGAAAATAATCCATGAGAGATCGAGCTTGAACTCTCAGCAGCCGNAGATCAGGGTGTGACCCATGCTTTAAAGAAAATAATCCATGAGAGATCGAGCTTGAACTCTCAGCAGCCGAAATGATTTCCAAAGTTCAACCAACAAAATTGGAACTAAAGAAGTGGCATGAGGGAAGATGATATAACATATATGTGAGTGTATATATATATATACTTATATTATATCATATGTATATACAATGTATTTATATATTAGGGTGGAACACAGGCTGAAACCTTTCGGGTAACCAGGCACAAACTACCCTGGAACTACCTTGGTCACCCGTGTGCCAACTTGGTTTTCTTGAGCCAAGTTGGTGGAAGCCGAAAGCCGCACGCAAATTTGCGCGCATCCGCATTGTGCAGGGACATGCCATTGCATGTGATGTGCCAATTGCACAACCGCACTCTCCCTCTTGAATTGGTCAGGACTAAGCACCATGTCAAACATTAGCAGCATGAATCTTCCATGCTGGGTATCTGTCCCAGAAGCACATGATTTACAAACGGCATGGTTTTGCAACAAGCTGCACATGACGTTGTAAAAAGCCAAAACGATGCTCAAAGGACATCATTGGACCCTCTAAGTAGTTCGTGCTTTTTTGCCGCTCCCTCCGTGACACTTTTTGTGCTCCAGTTCGTGCTTTTTTGTCGCTCCCTCCGTGACACTTTTTGTGCTCCAGTTTATGCATTCTGTTACAGGTGTATGTAGGTCGTAGAACAAAAAAAAAGTTCATTGTTTTGCTTTACTTTTCTTTCTGGAGCCACTTCCCCTACAGGCCCCCCCAGGCCCCATGTGCCTTCATTTCATTATTTGCTTTGTCCAGCTACGCAGAGGCTGATGCATTTCACATTGAAAGAAAAAAGATCTCGCTTAGTTGGGCTGGGCAAGTGTCAAATTTGATGTCCCCCTCCGTGCTACTTTTTGTGGTCTGTTTTGTGCTGACTGTTACAGCCAATAGGATCCAGCCAATATATACCCAATATACGGATTCTCAGGGATGGATGACCATAGCCTCTTCTACAATATTTGGACCATGGCACGTTTCTTTAAGTTTCTTTGAAAACAACATGGTACCTCAAAACCCATATTTTTCTCCACGATTTTCGGATGTTTTCATGGCCATCCATTGGGGATCAGCATTTTAGGTCGAGTCCATGGACCACGGTCGATCCTCGAGATCCAGCCAGGATCGCTCGTGGTGTCCGCGCCTCTTTTTGCACTGCTATCACCTGCGCTTCAAAGATACCAGGTGTGTGACGACTAAGGGACCAGTTCTGGAGAATGTAGATGATGTGTCCTGATATGTATGTATGTGTATTGTTTATCTATACATATATATATATAGTTGATACATGTACATGTATTATGTATTGTGTATGATGTTGGATTTGTTAAATGTGTAGATATACTCTGCATATCTCTGCATACTATGTATATTTACATGACATATGATATATGATATATGATATGTAAATATATATATATACATATATATATATATACATATATATATATATATACATATATATATATAAATATTAAAACCTATGCATTCCTTGTCCATGGAACATGATGAAGTGTGAGAGTTTGCGGTGCCTTATTTTTGGATGAGCGTATTTTTCGTTGAAATAAATCTAGCCCCCCAAAAATGGGTTGGCATGACGATCACATTGAAGTTGAGGGGGCTCCAAGGATAATAGTCTTACTAGTTATTTAACATAGCCATGGAAAATCACCATCTTTGATATGGAAATCACCATGAATCATCTATAAATAGGCAATTTTCCATCGCTATGTTAAAGAACCTAAGGATATTTGTCTTACTGCTATGAGTTTCTAACGGATCATTAAATTTCAGGGCTGAAAAGAGTAGCACATTTCAAGAGTGAAGATCTTTTGTCGGAGTAGTACATATTTTATGGTATAGTTCAAAAGTAACACCTTTCAGAATCCACTTTTTATTCTAGTCTAGTCCTTACGCATCTTAGTAAAGTCAGGTCTATACATGGCATTTTGATGCATTTTGTTCGTGTTGATATTGCTGGCTGACATGAGTCATCAGTTTTTAGACATCCCCGAGTCGGCAGATCACAAGTTCGAAGAATTTCATGCCATTCTCTCGAAGGGTCCAACAAGGTGGACATCCGGTTTACCGGAAAGCCAAGTTGCTTTCTACATACCCTCTGGGAAATTAACATAGACCCTGGCAGATAGGGATTGGAAGATCAGTTTCCCCTAAAAATGGGTGATTTGCAGGGTCTGTGTCAATTTAACAGATGGTAACTCCAATAATTCTGGAGTTCATGACAGATATATTGAATTTGTTCATTTTTTTTGTTGGTTTATACACCAACTTTGCAGGACAATCCCCTGAATCTGCAGGAACATCGAGCATCTCGTGACATGCTCATTGCCTTCAGATTTGAAGGCACCTGTTGGGTGAAAATGATGTGGAACGCTCCACATCTCCAAACTTTTTATATCAAGAATTGTGCCATATCTTAGTGCCCATAGACTTTTTATTTGTCACCAGGTTCAGACAAAGCCATATATTCATTGATTTAAAGATCTTGTGCTCATTTACCCATTGAACATATTTGAAGATGGTGATCTTCCATTGCCTTCGGTTAGATTTCCAGAGGACATCATGAACGGTCACAAAGATGTGCCCCCAACAAGCATCATTGAGTCACGATCCTAGTTGACCCTAGTTAGATCTACTGAAGTCTAGTTCTATCCCCAATAGTATTGGAATAAAACTCTACTGGTGTAGCTGATACAGTAGGGGCCTGGCCAAGTGGATGGTCACATGGATGATTGGGATGGCTGGTTTTTTTTGGCTCCGCCACAAGAAAATGCTGAGAAAAGTGATATCATTGCTTCAAATCCATTAGAGTTTGCTTCATCAAACCATTAAGTATATATAGTAATAATAGTAGTAAAAATCCATTCAATTCTCCTGTCTTTAGATTTATGTTCCATATGGCGTGCCTTCGTGACCCTCATTGGGTGGATCCCCAGATCATTGGTGACGAGCATGGCTATTTGCTGGTGATACACGTAGATTCATCATATGATCTATAACTGCATTGTACAAATATGTTATCTGCATCCCAGTTGTTTTGTATAGGTTATTAAATTTGTCAATAAGTATGATATGTAACTGTTAGTGCCCCCGCCATCAGCAAGAGACATATGTAGCATGGCACGCAAACTGGATCGGAAAATCATTTTTCAAAATCCCGAAGCGTACCACTTCTATGTGCTTCCCCATTTTTGAGTGGTTAAATCTATTTATATAATTCTCATTTTATTATGGACAAAAACCAGACTTTCAAACCCATTATATACATCCCGATATCAGGAATCAAAACCGCATGTTTGGTCCCTTCAACTCTCACGATTTGGTTGCTTTCATTGCTTTGTGGCGGCTGGGCAGATCCTGTTGAAACCTTTTTCACTTTCCATCTGCTGCAAAAGTCAAAATGACTGGATAGTCTATGCAGGTGCAAACACCAAGCTAGCAGTGAAAGTCTTGTTGGATCACTTCATGGAAAACAATCTATTGAAACCTATTGAAACCAACTAGCCTGCACCAGTCAGGCGGCCCTCTCAAAGTTGGGTGCTGCTAGTGCTGATGGACATAACTCAGACCTCCTGCCGGCGCGCCCAGAGTCGGATTTAGCTCCGGATTCATGGGGATTTCCATGGGATTTTCGTGGGAGTCTATGGGAATATCACCAACAAATATGGGGATATTCCATGTGATACAGTAATATCTGGGTAAATTATAGTGACCTCACGTCGTGGCTGCCCTAAGAACAGCAATGAATGGCCTTTGTCACCCGAAACGGTCAATGGAAAATCCTCCATTTGGACTGGTCCATTGCCACAGATTGGAGGGTAGCAATCAGCGAAAAAAACGCCGACCAGGTGGACATTGTAAATGGACATGTGGCATTCCATAAATTCAATGAGGGATGATTGATAGGATATAGCCATTGAAATATGGAAAATTATATCCATTGTTCAATGAGGATATAGCCATTGTGGCATCATTCCATGATTGATGATTCTCATGTAAATAAAATTTGGATATAGCCATGGAAATCATCCCATACCATCATATGAATAAACGCGGAAGTGTTCAGGGTCAATACACTAATCTGGCCTGAGATGCTCCCCCACTATAGTTCCCATGATCTCAGTAGTTTCAGATGACAATCGCCCTCTGGCTCGTAGAACTAGAACAGGTTCGAAGAGACGTCTTGGCAACGCGAGGCTGGATCTGACTGGAAGATCTTCAGCTGTTCTTGGAAATAGCCAATAGTTTCATTGTGAGTTTGTTGGATTGGGTTTCCTGTACTTTATGTGTTTTCACAAGATCACCAGAATGAGGGGAATCTCACAAAAACTATGGCGACACTGGGCGACACATTTTCAAGCAGCAAAATCTTATTGCGGCAAATAGACGGATTTTTGGATGCCCCTACTGTTTTTCAATGTTCTTTTGTTTTTGAAGGGATCTGATGTGTTTTCTTGTTGGTCTTGGTCATATCCCCCAATTAAAAGTGCTTCGAAGACCCCAATTCTTGCTGGCCGAATTTCCGTGTTTGGTAGTTAAACCCTGGACAAAAACTCAGAGAACCGCCATGATGAATGTTGACCCAGACTTCCATGTTGCTTTCATCCTCAACGGTTTTTTTCATTTCGGTTCAATCCTCAACTATTGAAGGTAATTTCCCGCAACTTTCTTAGATTCTGTACGTTTTTTTCGCAACAATTTTGTTGGTTATAAGAATCAAATGGGGGGTCCAAAACTATTATTGCCATATATTTGGGGGTTGATTCACATCCACCATCATTACCCAGCTATTTTAGGGTACTATCCGAGTACCATCCAACTTCGATCTTCTCCGGTCCAGCCTTCTCTCTCCATCCAGGTCTTTCGAGTGCCTCTGTCCGGGTGGCGCCCGGGTACGGAGGCGCGTCAAGTGGCGCGGTGCTACGTTGGTCAAGTTGGAGATCAAGCCGTGAATTGCGCGATGGGAATGATCCATCCATGAATGGTATTCATAGGGATTCCTGTATACTAGTATACGACTAGTAATTTAGGGATTTCTATACACCAAGGTTTTCATGAGATTTCTATCTATCAATGATATTAATCGGGATTCCTATCTATCAATGATATTAATCGGGATTTCTATCTATCAATGAAGTTTTTTTTTATTATTTCTACAAAGTATGTTTGGAATCCCAAGTATCGTGGGACCATAAACAGACATGTTTTCATAGCGGTTTGCTGTTTGGATACCCATTCACTTCCCATTCTGTGTGTATGTTTAAGTTAGTTGGATTGAATTAACTCATTAATATCATAAATCGGGGGATGGTCATTTATCCATTTACGGATTTATATCTCCATTATGTTTCGATTCCCAGTGTGGGATGGATGACCATATCACACCATGTTTTGACCACGGCACATGATGATGAACTTCCGTGGAATCCGGAGTAATCACCCATTTTGTTGGGAAACATCCGCAGAGGTAATCTACACATCTGTATGATTAATTGGGAATAATAAGCAACAACATTTAACACAATAGTGATGTTTTACCAGCCAAAAATCGGACACATACTGTACATTTGACAAACAGATTCCCAGACTTAGGCGAGGATGAAATTGGCATTTCGTTGGGATCGTAAGGCATGTGAGCGGTGGCTGCAAAACCCTTTTTGGCTGATGATTGTATGGGCTTCTACTAGCAGCTAGCATATGTATGTAGTCCATTCTGTGAATCCCTGTTGGCCAACCGGGTATTAAATGGAATGACAGAGGGTTTGGAACACTGCTCATTTGAATTTCGGGTAGCCATTTTAGACCCTCCATGCCCATGAACATATCCATGAACACATCGAAGTATTATTATCTTTTTGTGTCACTTCAAGCATATCGTATTTACATCCCAATGTAGTTGTGGGGTTGCAACACATTAGCGCTCTATTAGGCATTCCACCATATTTTTACAGCCATTGGGCGAACTGAACTGGGCAATCACCAGTTAACAGCCCAATTGCACAGTTGCCTCATACACAACTGGTTGAATTGGGTACCTGTGTCCTTGAGTTATTCACTGGGCTTTGCATTTCAACGGGAGTAGTACTTCATGATGACCCTGAGAAACTCGCTTAAACTGCGCCTTCTCACCTACATCTCAACTGCATTTTGTGGGACGGCCATCGCAATTTCGACGAAGAAACAATCAACATGCCCTGCTGTCCACATCCAAATCGCCAGATTCTTGCAGCATTAATCAGTAGATATCAGTAGTAAAATCACTGATCAAAGGTGAAGCTATGAGTTACCGTACTACTCAGAATCGGTACTATTTTCGACTTCGAGAATTCAGTAGGCCTTTGGGAGACCACCCAACAAGTACTGTAAGAGCAACATAGAGCAACAATGGTCAGAACCCAGTTGCAAAACGGGTTGCCTTCACGGGGGGACATACCGAGCTATTTTGAGGTCACAGGATCTAGGTGGCAGTTGGAATAGCTTGCTGGTACTTGAGGCTGAATGGAGAATTGTGAGACCCAAGTGACAGCATTTTTTTGTCGACCATAGCTCACTATGGTAGATTTACGGACCAATACCCCTGAGAATTGGATCAAGGGAAAACTGACAGGAGAATTGTCTGGTCTTTGATGGGAAAGACCAAGGTTTCTGGCAACATTTTCTTCAAACCACCCCAAATTGCCAACGAAAACAAATCGCGGCTCAAGTCCGCCCTGGTTCTTCTTGCAGCTTCACTGGAAGAAATGGAACATGTTTCTGCAGGGGTAGCAGGCACTTCAACCCAGCTCTTGCTTCAGGTTACCTGCTGCTAATGTAATTTTCCTCCGATAATCAAACATGGCTTGCTTGAAAATTCATCATTCAGATGATTTTCCCCGCTGTAAACCTCCTTTTTCCAGCAAGCCATGTTTGATGACACAGAAGGTTACATTGGTTATATCAGTAGTATCCCACTATATTCCCATAGAATCCCATCAAATCCATGAATGGAAATTATACCACTAATCCATCTATGAATCAATTCAGCAGACTTGGCCTCAACATCGGGTCGAACTTGAGAACGCAGGTTCGGAGGTGTGTCAGCGCGCTTCTCACTGGAAAGTCTGAGTTGGGGGAACTCAGAATTTCCGACCGTTTTTGCGGAGGAGCTGATGTTTTTGGTGGTTACACCCTGGACATTTTACCTGGAGCACGCCAATTGTGGGCTCGTTGTCTGAAATCATCACCCCAATGGCGTAATGTTCGAACCCCCCCTGTTGGTTAACCTATAGGGGGGTATACTGTTCAATATATTGGGGATTATCCCAATCGAACAAGGGAGATCCCTGGCAGCCAACCATTAGTGGCATGATTTCTATCTATGGGATATAACTGAAAATATTGCTATAATTTTTGTAAAACATTGCAAAACAATAATAAACCATACAAACTTACCATCAATAGCTGGAATTCCAACCATTCCCAGTCATGGCTGGTAAACATGGCCTTGTTTTACTCAGTGATCTGTGGCGAATCTCGTTGTTTATTTTTCGGTGTTGCCACAGAGACCAGCCATAGCGACTACAACGGTGCCAGTGGCACCTTTTTATTGGATTTGTTGATAGAACCCATCACTGGTTCTATGCACAATTCAGCACATCAATGTTGATAGAGCTAAAACCAGTTCACTTAAAAAGATTGCATTGATGTATATTGATGTGCTGAAAAAAGTGCATCCCCAGTTCTGAGACTCAGCTGCCTGGCGCAATGCATATCAGTGACATCGCCCCTCCGCTGACAGTTGATAGTCATCTTCCTGGGGGTCACTGCTAGCGTCCAAGTTATCCAAGCATTCTTGGGGGGGTGCAGTTAAACGATTTTTTGTGGCTTCTAATATAATCGAACCATAGTTGTAGGGCAAACATCTCATGGTCCCATGAAACTAACCCCTGGCATCACTGGTGAAGCTGGTGAAATGGAAGCTGGTGAAATGGAAGCTACCAAGACTTGGAAAGGAATACTGGATAACTTGGATGATTTAATTTATGGGGAAGTGGAAAGTGAGAAGTTGGTATTTTCATGTATTTTCCATTTGGGGGTCATCTAAATAGCATCCTCCCGTTGCCAAGGAGATATACACAATTTCATCAACCTCAATTTTAGGAGGATTTATGGCTTTAGGTTTATCTCTTAAACCTATTTTGGCCCATGCCCATTGTCATTGCGACTGAATTTCCCTCGTTGATGTTTACGACTTCCACCTATGAAAGTTGGATAGCCTGGGGTAAACTAAGAAAAAACGACCGTGGAAACCATGGCCCATTGAGTTCAATGATGTACCTATAGAAAATGGTGGTTTTCCACATCGATGTTAGACATAGCAGCAGGGTAAAAGATAGCTCTGCATATCCATCAGGCCGGTTCTGCTGAGCCAGATCAATGAGGATCCTGAGGTGAAAAGGCGCGGCAGGGTCAACACAAATGGCTCTGAAAATGGGGTAATACCATTGGTTCTATGGGTTTGTCTGAAAATAGTGTACCTCCAAATCCATTGGTTAATCCTCATTATCCCCATTAAATGGCTATAATTGGGGGTATATCATATTTTCAGACAAACACATATACAGTTTTATTTGGTTTAATAGGGACAATCATGGGATAATAATGGGATATAAATGGATATACCCTCCGGTAATCAAACGTGGCTGGCTGGAAAATCCTCGAACTAAATGGAGGCTTATAGCTGGGAAGATCACCTATCAATTTGGGATTTCCAAAATTGCGATGTTTGATTACTGGAGAGTAATTAGAAATATGGTGATAAACAATGAACATTTGGGGTACCCTAATTTAACAGACAAAACCCAAATTCAGTTGGAAGAGATGAACGATTGAACATCGAACATCCTGATGGACTATATGCTTTTCTGCTGGGGCAATGATCTACCATGATGTTTTTTTTGGGGTACCCTATTTTCAGAGAAGTCCATAGTCCAGGTAATATTCCTGGAAATTTGGACCTTGCAGGGCAACCTAAGGCATGTTAGTTGCCTCCAATTCTCAAAGGTTTATAGCCCTACATGTTAAATACGCAGGTTTGGTTTTTAGCTTTAGGTTTACCACATTACTCAGACGTTTTTAGTGACTGTCCTGGACTTTGAAGGTGGAAACTGAAAGATTGAAGGACTGCCAAAGCCATGGCCAGCTCTCAGAGATGGGTTTATCAGCTGTTGAGAGTATGAACAGTTCATTCTCTACATCCAAAGATGCGCCAAAAGCCATGGGACTTCGGAATATGCCCAGAGACCGAAACTAGCCATTTTAAAGGTAGATGAGTCCACAGCAGTAATCGCCCTCAGATCTGGAGATTTTCTGGCCCAGCCAATGGTGCTTGGGATCTCTAGCAACACGCTGCCCAGGTTGTTCACATTTTCATAGGCAAAAACCAAGGTATCTTGGGAATTTTCCCTTGGAACCCAATTGATGATGGTTGCAGATGGTTGCAGGTTGCTGTCTTTGGTGATCCTTTAGCCCCTTATTGCAGGCTGCTTGCAAAGGAGAATCTGACTGCCATCAGCAGAGAATGGCTGGGGAAGAACTACGAGGTGCTTTTGATGGGATGAGATTCAACCAGCATAATGATATTTTTTTGGGATTCCATGGGATTTTTTTTTTTGGGGGGGGAATATGATTTGATGATATGACCGACAAATCTAGATATTTGGTTTGCCAAACCTGCGGTATACCCAACCTGGCGATTCTACCGCAGTAAAAAATGACAAATTGATACGAACTGCTGGATTTGGGCATGCCCTATTTTTTAGACTTAAACTCAAGTGTTTTGATTTCCGAACCCCCTAGTTTTGAAGCCCCTTCGGTTTGATCAGAATGATGGGAAATTGGAGTTAACTCCACATTTTTTTGGCTGAAATCACATTGAAGTGACAACCTATTTTGAGCACAGAAAAGCATGGATTCTCTTAGATTTTCTTTGCCACCCCAGTGATTCTTTGCAAAGTGGGGTTTCTCTATCCATGGGGTCCACAATGCCATAGTCAGCATTCCCACGAGCCAGCCTTTTCGAATCTTTTCTCAATATGGGCTAATGAAATAGTACATTGTACACTATCCTAGGAATTAGGCTTTACCCAGTTTAATCATGTTTTATCCAATTTCACAAATCACAGAAATCGATTGGGGACTCTGGTAAACATGGCTTGTTGGACAATTCCCCATTTATAGATTATTTTCCCATGATTTGTGCATTAAAGCTCCATTCTTTTAGAGGATTTCCTGGCCATGTTTCATGACACTGGAGGGTAGTGACTATGGTATGCTGGATCCCTGTGAAAGGTGTGTGATTCAGGGGTTTTGCATGGAGACGTAGAGCCGAAGATGAACCGAAGCTAAGTTCGGATAGGCAAAATCATCACTTTTTTATACTTAAATAGGATATTGATATTCTATAATGAATAAGATAGTGATGGGGATAGTGATTGATGTTGATATTAATCAATATTTGTGCTTTTGGATTTATTATATGCTTTAATACGGATAATGATGGGATAGAAATAGGATAATGGACATACCCTCTGGTAAGCAAACGTCGCTGGCTAGGAGGGTCACTGCCCCATTCTTGTCGATGGAAAGTCTGGTTACTGGTTGATGTGGAATTCACGTGCTGGTAGAATCGTTGCTGAATCCCTTTTTTTCAGGGGTTCAACACCTAAATTTGCAAAGTTCCACCGTGCGCGACGTGAGGCGTTTGAAGTTCTCAACGTGCACGACGATGCAAACATCAGCGTGTCAGCGCGTCAGCGGGGACATCATCCGGTGGCCTCGAACATAGGGTTGGGACATGGAGAATGTGATACAGCCAACAAGAAGTATTCTCATAGGGTAGGGGGTTTCATGGGATATACAACCAACATTCAGCAACATTGATGACATTTGAAAGAATTCTTTTCTTTTGTTTGGTTCCCCTCCAGTGTCATGAAACCTCTCTAGCGGCGATATTCTTGAACTCGGCATTGACGGAACATATTTTTGGTCAACGAAGAACGACCAACAATATGATACTGTGGATGGTTGCGAAATCCTGCACCAGTTGATTGGTGGTAAACATCCCATTATTTATAGGATTTCAACCATCCTTTTGGTGGTGCAGGATTTCTTCCATCCACAGTATGAGTGTCTGAACATTTTTGGGAAGACTCCAAAATCCAGAGGTTTAGAATCTCGTTTTCCCTATTCAGATCACCTGCAGATTGGGGTATGCAGAAATATGATATACCCTCCGGTGTCATCAAACGTGGCTAGCTGGAAAATCCTCGAACTAAATGGAGATTTATAGCTCGGAAAAAAATCTACAAATGGGGATTTTCCATTGCCACGTTTGATTACCGGAGGGTACATCTAGCATTATCCTAGAAACAGTGGATGTTACTGGCGTTGTCTTCTCGGGGTACCTCAAAACATTTCTTCCACTATCATGGAGATCCCTATGAAAAAGGAGTTTGGCCACTGTTCAATCTGAGACTTGAAACAATCTGGATGAGAATTCCAAGATGTATTGAAATCAGAAGGGCTCCTCTGGTAATTTAACAGTTTGCTTTTGAAAATGGCCCATTTATAGATGATTTACCAATTAAAAATGGTGATGTTCATTGATTTTCCATAGTTATGTTACGTTAGTTTACTAGCGCTTACATCACATTGAAGAAATGGTTTGAGACCACAGCTTTCTTAGCTAAAGTTCATCGTTACATGCGGTCTGGTTTAGCACTTTAACGGAGGACATGATCCATGTGGTGGTTCCGATGTCACTCTGGAAATCTCTGGACTATGTGTATATTTACATGCATGCGCATCTATATCATGTAAAGTATATACTCCATGTATATAATAGAATGTATATACATATATAGACATACATCATTTATGTATATATGTATATATTACATTATATTACACCATTAATTTATGTTCGGACAAAGGCGTTCTGCAATTTAGTTAATTTTAATTCCATGTTCGGTCTCTAGAGTGCACACATTTTCAAGAGGAAAGCTACCCCTGCACTGAGGATTGGTGACCAGGCTAATTCCCTGCACGCCTATATCTAATCCCTATTCTTGTTGGCGACGCATTCTTCTGGGTTGAACGCCAACTTCTGACAGCCCCAGGTTCGATTGGTTTAGTCCAGATTTTTGTTCACTAAATCACAAGTTTCTATTATCTGAATCCACAGTTTTCTTTGGTCAGAATCCGATTTTCGAGGCTTCCGCTCTTTTTTTTGTGGGTAGAATCCCCTCACTTTCGTGTCGTTTCCACAGCTGCAGGAGACTGCGACCAGTGGATGAAGGTACCCAGTTGGAACAACAAATTGAGGTTGGGAAATTCTGGAGCTGGCAGGTAGACCAGCTGCAAGGTGGTGTTTTAGATAAGGAATGTGGAGATCAATCAACTTCCCGAATCAAAAGGGGATTTCTTCCGGTTTCAGACGGGTGAACAGTCCAGAAATGAGTTGGTCATATATATAAATACATGGATCCCTCCAACCATGTCCAATTTGAAAACCTGAAAACGGGGAATTTAATTCAATGGATGGATTTAGGGGAACATTTACATCAAACCATGGTCTTTACCATCCCATAATTATAGGGGTTTACTGTATTTTTTCCCTTCAACCAATTCTGAGAGGAACTTTACCAAGAAGACGGTGGATGTAGCCCAACAAAGCAAGCTCTCCACCACTTATCCACCACTGGAATTGGTTGATTTTAGCGATCAATGTCTTGGGGGTGTAGGCAGTTGAGGTAAGTTAGTTTTATGGATATAACATGATATAACATCCCCTACAACTATGGTCAAATCAACCCACCTCCACTAGTGGAACTGCACCCCTAGGTTGGGGATCAACCTTCCTTTTTCTTGATTGAATTTGAGAAACTCCTTCCGATGTGATGCAAGCGCATACCAGAGATCAATAACACATGGCATTGGTCGTTTGGTGCCTGACGGATTCACCGTTGGTTGATGAATTGCCCAATCTTGTCGCTGAATCTTCACTTTGTTTCGTGAAAAACTCCGCATGATTTCTGGTGACAATTTCTACATGTTTCTATATGGTGAACTTCCACTTTTGTTGCTGAAATCCACAAGTTTACCGACTGAATCCTGGAAAACTTGGTCAACCATCGCCATTTGGTGGGTCCCAGGAGGTGATTCTGTGCTATCCGGAAGTCTTCCAAAGCCATAAAGATGGGGGCAATGTTCAAAACCACGGTCTGTTTTTCTGATTACATGGGCTGATACTATGACATTGCGGATGGTCACAATCTGTAGGGAAATCCCATGAAATCCAAGTAATATGGACGACGTTGCGGGGTTTGACACTGCTCATCTGATGATTCGTCAGATCCCATCCAGAAAATGGGGGAACTGGGCTGAAGAACATGTTTATTTTGTTCACTCAGCTGTTCCTTGCTGTTGAGTTGATTTCTCTATTCGTTGATCACATCACATCATCACATCCTTCCTTTTTGCAGTTGGATTCCCATTTGTTGTGCTTAACTCCAGTTTTTTTAATCACCACATTTTTTTGGGATTGAAGAAGCATCCCGTTTCACCAACAAACAGGCTGTTTGACAATTACCCTGTGGTAATTTAACATAATTATATAGCTATTCTTTTCACCATTCCATGAGGAGGTTTTTTCCAATGACACAGGTCGTCCGATCCGAGCTGGAAAAATTCCAGAGGCTATGTTGGTGAGGGAGCTAGGAGCTATGCTTGTCTACAATATTTTTAGTGGGATTTGATGGGATCTAATGGGATCTAATGGGATCTAATGGGATTTGATGGGACTTCGTAGGATTTAGTGGGATTTAGGTGATTTTACGTGGTAAACCAAACAATATACCTCAAAAGAACGGGGAGCCAAGGAGCTACAGTACGACATCAGTTTCCCAATTGATGTCATGAATTGAACTATCGACCATTGAAGTCCTGACCAAAAAGAGGTAGGATGAGGGGCATTTTCACCGATGAACAGGTGATACGGTTTCCAGAAATGTACCATGAAACTTGTGAGTTTCATGAGAGCAAAGGGAAGAAAAGAATTACCCTCTGGCAAAAATGGCAATGCAAAATCCCTCTCCCATTTAAATGGCAATGGTTAGTTCGGGGAGTACCGGTAGCGGCAGTGAGTGATCTCAGAAACAACGGCCAACTTCAAATTGGAGAACTTCACCAGCGCAGATGTCAACAGACGGCATCGAAATCAACCAGTGTAGGCTTTGAAGCAAGAACAAATTATACTCAAATTGGTGATGTTTTCAACATGTTTTAACGACGTCACCAATTTCCAGAATCATTGAAACATGTGTTATTTTTCAATGTGAGATTACAATTCTCAACTCAAACGGTGCCGTTAAAGCCACAAAATGGTGAAAAATACTTTCACTCAATATGAAAATCATATTTGTTCAATGTTAAACCACATATTTCAATAGTTCACTGGATTGGTTTAAAGGAACATGTACAGGAAACTCAGGAAACCTCGATATTTGATGGGGAAAACACAGGGTTTCCTGTAGATTTTTGACGAATCCAGTGAAGAGTACCCACTGAATCCCAGGCAAAAGCAGCGCGCCATCGCAGAGGAGCAGTGCGCCGGGAATGTCGGGATCGGGATCCACGGGGTGGCTGGAAATCCACAGGGGAAAGTGATGATGAAGCAGTGGATGGAATGGGGTAGCCATGGGTAGCCGATTTTAACAGACAAAACCTAATATGGATGAAGAATGGATCTAAAATGATATGAACATGGAGGTTTCACATGGTTTTACCCACCATTTATGGAGATATGAGTTGGATATACAATATGAGATAGAATGATTTATCCAGAAACATGGGTCAAAACCTTGGTGCCACTACGATTCTGTTCACACCAAATCGGGCCTGAAAAGTGGGGATGCCATCAAATGGCACTTTGAATGGTGTAATAATAGCCAATCAATTTTGAGGTACCATATTTTTGGACAACTCAGCAACAAGAATAAAGAATAATAAAGAAGGAAACCATGGATCACCCAATGAACCAAAGAACTTCTTACTTTTTAACTTCTTGTTGGGAGGATGATCCCCGATGACCAGCATGTTCTGGTGCAAACAGCACAGCGATGAACTCGAAATGCATGGTTGATTGATGAAAAAATCACTTGTTGTTTCCTACGTTTGGTTATATAATCATCCCTTAATTTCCCATCCTTCCTGATGATGACATGTGATTTACATATAGTTATAGTTTTGATTATATAACAAATAAACAAATACGGATTTAACTATAAACAATCGAATAGTTGGATTCGGCCAATGATTTAGTTGAAAAACATCACAGATTTGACATTTCACCGGCTGAATTTCGATGCTCGTTGCGGAACCAGGTACCTCCAAGCGGGTGAAATCAAGAAGCGCTGCGAGGCGGTCGGAGGACTCAGGACATCCAGCTTGGTGGCTTGGTGCTTGTTACATCCCTGTGGCATTATGTGAAAGTGATACCATTTGGTTATTTATACAACATAATCAGCCATGGAAGCCATGGCTAATTTTGGATGGTTTTCCCATTACCCCCATTTAGTGCGGGGATTTCCCATGGCTCTGTCGAAGAACCAACGGGTAATTTTCTGACCCAAAATTTAGCTACGAAAATGGGAATTTCACCATGAAGGAAGTGGTGGGATCCTAAGACGTAGTTGTCTGTATACATCTACTGCTTGGGCTGGAGGCCTATGTTTTTAGCATTGTCCGAGGGAAAAACGCGGCACTGCACCTTTTTGCGTGCTCGCTCCTGGTATCCGCAGGTTTCTTGTATGGTCATATTCCAGCGACCACAAGGCACTTTGCAAACCAAAACAAAGCACACCAGGCTTTCTAGTTTGGGATTCAAGCCAAAAAAACTAACATGGGGCTTTAAAGGCTTTGGGGTCAAAATTTGAGCCCGTCTTGCACCTATCAACTTGATGCTTGCCAGCTTTTGGCAACCTGTGATCCCAGACCTGTTTCGGGCAAAGCTAAGAAGATGTGTTTACTCCTAGATCCAACACCATTTTGGGGGTTCCATGTTGGCTTTTCCAGGGGATGATACAATTTCACCCCTGGATTCATAAAGCCTGTTTGATTAAAATTCGGGATGTTATCCCTCACAGTGATCATTTGATATCCTTTGCTATCTAAATGATCTAAATTGTACCCCCAAATGAAACAGCCCACCTTGGTGGGGTTTGTCTGAAAATCGAGTGCCCCAAATCTCATAGGTTACAATCATTTTCCCTACAACATCACCATATTTTTGGGGTCCATGCCCCATTTTCAGACACATCCGTATATCAACCACACTGGATAGTGAGTATTAATGGCTGTTATCTTCCATTTGGCCCCCAGGCAAATATTCCCTATATCATCCTATATCAACAACCTCCATATCCATGCTTTTCTAGGTACCAAACCAACTACTGATGGCTCGGGGAAAGTTCGGATGTGTGGCTGGATGGTTTTAAAGGGCCGGGGAATACATGGATTTGTCAAAGCGCCAGATTGGAAACATATATGTTTCACTGCAAGCAATTGTTTGTTTATTTCATGCATGAAGAGAGGGTGATGTTTTTTTTGGCATGCCAGAAGTTGAACAGTGCCGGCCTTGCCGTTTGAAGAAGTTTTAGCAGATGGGGGTTGCAATGACAAGAGGCCCTATATCCAACTACTGTATATTCCAAAAAAAGAACACATGATATCATATCCGACTATAGTTTGTATATTCCATCGACCCCCCACACTATATTTCCATATATTTCCTATATTTCTCCCATTTTTGGAGGACATTCGCCAAGACATAAAAACGGCACTCTCGGATGACCCCACCACCAAGGCTGAAGCAGAGCTGGCCTCCTTGCTGGCCTTGCTGGGTGAACAGGACTGGGGGCGGATGTAACTGGTTTGTAATTGGGGTTAGTTGGATCTGTCTGAAAATAGGAGATATCCCCAAATGGCCATTTTAATAGGGAAAATTCCCATAATCCCTTGGTATTCGGGGTACCCTATTTTCAGACACATCCAGTTCAGCCATGTATAAATGGGATAAACCAATAGGGGCATGGCCTATGACATGGCTTATTGTTGGGGCTACCTCATGAATCCTTATGGGTTTGCTTGAACAAGTGTATGTGAAAGAGACTGCTTTTACAATGTACTGAGTAATGGGGTTGTCTCAAAATACGCGGTGGATCCCCAGAGTAAGGTATTTTCTTGTGAGAAGAATGATGTTTAAGATGGAATGGGGTTCAAAGTTGTAAAAAAGCCATGTGTTTTGTTTTCCTCCAGGAACCTGCTCTGGCCAAGGATTATTTTTCGGCAAAATAGCGGAGATGTTTTATTCCCAGGTTTGTCTACTGGAAGGTGCGATATGACACGGTAAGATTGGACTTACTTCCAACAAGGATATACTGACAAGATAGTTGAACCTAAACTGAATCTGGTCAGTGGTAAAGTTCTTGGTTCATAGTTGTTTGTTCACGGGTTGTAGACAGGTAATAATCTGACGACCCGAATGTTAAACACCCTGTAAATGGTCCCAAACATGCCCCTGATAAGCCATGTTTTTTTTTGTGTTCAATATTGGGGGAAGGGATTGAAATGATTCAATTCTGTATTAATGAATCGCACGCTGGGACTGGGATTCAGGATTAACATACAAGGGTGGGAAATGGTGCGACGTCAGCAAAAAACCAACCACTACCTGAAGGTGTTCCATTTGCAGCACCATTTTTGGTTGATCAACAAAGCAGGTTTCTACCCTGTATATTTGTTACTCAGTCACACAGATATGGTGAATGCTTATAGTCACTAGTCACCATTTCCATTTGGTGACATGGATGTCCCATCCAACTGTTTCTTGTAGAAAATTGTGGTTGGTGGCATTTTTTTATGGCGGTTTACCGCGATGTACCCGGTTCTGCTGAGGAGGAGGGAAAGCAAGAAGGCCTGGGGCATCCCGTTGATTCCAGTGAAGCAGTGATGGTCTGTAGAAACCATCCCGAAATCACCGAGATTTTCACAATTTGTTGCTTCGTAAATGAGTCGATTTCATCTAGACTCTTTGGGTACGTTTCACTTAAAGAAAACATTTGGCCAACAAGAGTCAACATTAATCAACAGAAATGTCTATGTAGGATATGGAATTCAAACAATACATGGGTATATCAATCTAAGATGACGTACCATTTTGAGGCCACAAATGGACAGTCATTTTGAGCATGCACCATAGAAGAGCATAGTAAACAACACACAAATTCTGGGTGGGTAGTTGCTTACACCGTGGCCGGTGAATGATACAGTCAATTGCTCAACTTCTCCTTCTCCCAATCAACCTCTGGTAATCAACCATGGCAGTTGGAACTCTCATGAAATCCCGTTCAATGGTGTTTTCATGGGAAATCGATGTAAATAGAGATCTTCAATTGCCATGTTGGAGCCTAAGGGTCACCACCATCACCATCACCACCATGACCAGCATGACCACCATCATCACCCCATAGCTTTTTTTTGGATCACCCACATGGAATCCATGCAACATACTCTCAACAGTGTCGTCCTGACCTAATGAGGCCATGCTTCCATCAAGTGACATGACTGCACTGAAGTTTACCCGGAGTGTTTGAAGCAGACATGGGAATATAAACAGCAAAAATCAGTCCAGTGTTTGACCTGCACAAATATTGGGACTTAGACAATTTCAGATTTTCTTTTCACACAATTGTTGGAATTTATGGAACTTGAAACTTCCGCCCAACAGAATAGAAGTCCAAAAATGGATGCTTTTTTTCGTTGTAAAACATGGGATTTCATCACCCAGGCTCATAATTTTGACCAAGAGAGGGCTGAAAATATCTTGGCAGATGGGATTTCCGGGGCTGACAGACTTCAAACTGGAAAGTCGCCCCTAAGAAGATGCTGAAAAGTGGAAAAGCCTCGAACATATGGGGAAAATATCATCGAACTGCCATTCTGGAAATACTTTTCAATCTTTTTTTGGGGGTTCCTATACGCCGAACAGAGGTATATGAACACTGCAGTGGGAAACTTTTTCCGTTCAGTTTGATGTCTGAAGATTAAACAGCAAAACCCACATCCAAGTATCCTCAGATAGAGCATGCTTTGAGGGATAGAGGTAGAACAGCCACAGTAAATTAATTGTTTGGCATCAAATTTCTTGAACCATCGCCATCCAACACCCTGCCACTTCTAAACGGGTTTTCTTAACGCCCATGAACTTCAGTCAGAAAAAAACACGGTTTAAGGACAGGTTGTAGGACCCTTTTTCTTGGTGGAACACCAACGGTCTTTGATTAAGCCACGGTACAAGTTGGGCCCAGCCGATTTAAGTCCCAGTTGACCCCAGTATTGTACAGGTACTGAAGTAGCCGTGATTGTGGGCGGCCATGGGGCCCACTACCAATCACCAAGCTAGGTACATATATAAACCCCAGGGACTTTTGTAAAGCTTAATTCTTGGGGGAGACTCCTGTTGATCTCAAAAGGACGATTTATGATTCACCACAGGTCGAATCCAGCCCAAAGTGTGAAATCTCACGAGCCAAACTTGTGATTTGCACAAGGAAAATTGGGATTTCACCTGATTTCACCAAGACAAATTGATGTTCCATGGCTTCCAATGGCCCGAAAACTGTGCTAAGGCCTGTGGTGGAAGCCTTTCGAGAAGATGTTCAGGACGAGGTGGTGCAGAAAAGATCGCCATTTTGACATCTATTTCCTGAGTTTTAATAAGGATTGAATAGGGATATTTCCTGGGATATATCTGGATAAAACTATGGTGAGTTGATGGGAATATCATGGGAGTATCATGGGAGAATTATATATAGAACAATTTGGGAATATCATGGGTTTGATTAAGGTTAGTTGTTATTGTCTCCCAATGGGAAATCCATCAGAAATAAGGGGAATCTTTTTGGGGAATATCACCAGATTAGTTGGGCTCCAACTCAGCAGGGGTGGGAACCACCCAGTTTTCATTGGGAAAAACGATGATACACCAATGATAAACCAATGTGAAACATGTGATATATATATATATGTACATACAACTATATATATATATATACACATAGACGATATAGATCTGGGAACTTTCAGACACAAACTACTCAAAAAGGCAAATGATGGTGCTTCGTGAAAACGGTGAGAGAAGTATCAATTTAATGGCCAAACTAGAACAAGATGTGAGCTTTGAGTAAGTTATCCAGGTTGGACTAGTAGAGGGAACCAAACAAAAAGGGCGACTAAACGTCATGTAATTTACTAAGGATCTTAAAGATGGGGCGAAGACTCAGACAGCCAGGACAAGTCCTGAATTTCTGAGGAAGAAAAAACACATCACCTCATGTCACGGATGTTGAATGTGATTCCTAGGATCTTGTTTTCTGTCTCTTGAAGAGACCACTGCAAGATCTTGCCTTGTTCCTGGGGAAAATCGTCGAAATCAGAACCAGATTTGAATCCAGCTGTTGGAGTTTAATATGAACCCAGTGTTGCGGAGAAGGAGTCGATTTTTTGTGCATCAACTCGTTCACCTGATTTGCATAGATTTGCTATGTTTTTGGATTTACAGGAAAGGGGCCCTAGGTAAGTTGGTTTATGATTACGTAGGCCAACGGTTGATATATGTATGGAGAATCTACAGTATATATTACTTCAAGTGAAAGGGGAGTTCACGTACCTGAAACGTGGTTTTGTAAATCCAGCATCTGTTCTAGCCTGTGGTTCAAGGGCTGTTGTAAATCCTGCGCCTGAAAAGGGAAGATGCTTAGGTTTTCAAAGATATATACAGTACATATCTATAGATGGGGTAACATAACTGGGGGGCCCTTTCTGTACCAGTTTGCTTGAACAATTCGAAGAACATTTGGGCTTGTCCGAAAAGAATGTACCCCCAAAAATGTGATGGTTTATCAAGTTTTATCAGATACAGTATAACAAGATATAACAATATTTTCCCGTTTTCTAATATCCCAAAAACAATCTCTAGGAAAAAGCAAGTTCTTTTTTGTTACCCTCGATATTTTCCTGTGGAAATTGTCCTTCACAATGGCATAAAATACGGTACTCAAACATAGCGCTGGAAATTCCCCATTTATAGATGATTTCCCTAGCTATAAACCTCCGTGGTTAGTTCGGGGATCTTCCAGGAAGCTATGTTAGAGGGTATATCCTGGAAAATATCCTAGTATTATCCCACTCTGATCCCATGATTTTCATATTTTCCCTGTTAAACCATATTAAAACCAAGGATATCAGATGGTCCAACCTTGTGAATCACTGCCGGCGTCCAGGCCTTGTTTCCTTCGCTGAGTTCCAGTGCACCGGCTGCGTTCAGTGCACAGACGCAAGCGACGCAAGGGAGGCGAGGTGAGCGCTGAGATGCAGGGAGTGGCTATTTGTCATATTTATCATGTATATGATATATATATATATATGTAAGAGAGACCTTTCTGTACTATTTGACGGCCTTGCTAATCTTCATTCTAAAGAAAATGAAGTAAATAAATATTTATTTTCTTTATTTTCTTTATTTACTTTTTGAGGCTTCCGGAAAATAAAGACAATAAAGTAAATAAAGATTTATTTTCTTTATTTACTTTTTGAGGCTCCCGGAAAATAAAGAAAATAAAGAAAATAGAGATTTATTTTCTTTATTTTCTTTATTTACTTTTTGAGGCTCCCGGAAAATAAAGAAAATAAAGAAAATAGAGATTTATTTTCTTTATTTTCTTTATTTACTTTTTGAGGCTTCCGGAAAATAAAGAAAATAAAGAAAATAACGATTTATTTTCTTTATTTTCTTTATTTACTTTTTGAGGCTCCCGGAAAATAAAGAAAATAAAGAAAATAAAAATATATTTTCTTTATTTTCTTTATTTTCTTTATTAACTTTTCCAGGTGTCCGGCAGGATGAAAACTAAAGAAAATAAAGATTTATTTTCTTTATTTTCTTTATTTACTTTTTGAGGCTCCCGGAAAATAAAGAAAATAAAGAACTATTTTCTCTTTTTTCTGTATTTACTTTTTCAGCCTCCCGGAAAATAAAGAAAATAAAGAAAATAAAGATATATTTTCTTTATTTTCTTTATTTACTTTTTGAGGCTCCTGGAAAATAAAGAAAATAAGAAAATAAATCTTTATTTTCTTTAATTTCCATCCTGCTGGACACCTCGAAAAGTTAATAAAGAAAATAAAGAAAATAAAGAAAATAAAGAAAATAGAGAAAATAAAGATTTATTTTCTTTATTTACTTTTTGAGGCTCCCGGAAAATAAAGAAAATAAAGAAAATAAAGATTTATTTTCTTTACTTTCTTTATTTACTTTTTGAGGCTCCCGGAAAATGAAGAAAATAAAGAAAATAGAGATTCTTTTTCTTTATTTTCTTTATTTACTTTTTGAGGCTTCCGGAAAATAGAGAAAATAAAGAAAATAAATCTTTATTTTCTTTATTTTCTTTATTAACTTTTCCAGGTGTCCGGCAGGATGAAAACGAAAGAAAATAAAGATTTATTTTCTTNAAATAAAGAAAATAAATCTTTATTTTCTTTATTTTCTTTATTAACTTTTCCAGGTGTCCGGCAGGATGAAAACGAAAGAAAATAAAGATTTATTTTCTTTATTTTCTTTATTTACTTTTTGAGGCTTCCGGAAAATAAAGAAAATAGAGAAAATAAAGATTTATTTTCTTTATTTACTTTTTGAGGCTCCCGGAAAATAAAGAAAATAAAGAAAATAAAGANGGCTTCCGGAAAATAAAGAAAATAGAGAAAATAAAGATTTATTTTCTTTATTTACTTTTTGAGGCTCCCGGAAAATAAAGAAAATAAAGAAAATAAAGAAAATAAAGATATATTTTCTTTATTTACTTTTTGAGGCTCCTGCAAAATAAGGAAAATAGATCTTTCTTTTCTTTAATTTCTATCCTGCTGGGCACTTGGAAATGTTAAAATAGAAAATAAAGAAAATAAAGATGTATTTTCTTTCCTCGTGTCACTCTCTGTACTGGCCCTCGTGCCTCCTTAGATGTAATGACAGCCCTCCTGCTGTGTCAGCCTGCGTGCTGCCTTTGGCCCTCGTGCCGTGCTGACCCTCGTGTCACTCTCTGTACTGGCCCTCGTGCCTCCTTAGATGTAATATGATGTAATGATGGCCTTCGTGCTATGTCAGCCTGCGTGCTGCCTTTGGCCCTCGTGCCATGCTGACTCCGTGTCACTCTCTGTACTGGCCCTCGTGCCTCCTTAGATGCAATGACAGCCCTCATGCTATGTCAGCCTGAATGCTGCCTTTGGCCCTCGTGCCGTGCTGACCCTCGTGTCACTCTCTGTACTGTCCCTCGTGCTTCTTAGATGTAATGATGGCCCTGGTGCTACGTCAGCCTGAATGCTGCCTTTGGCCCTCGTGCCGTGCTGACACTCGTGTCTTTCTCTGTACTGTCTCTCGTGCCTCCTTAGATGTAATGATGGCCCTCGTGCTGTGTCAGCCTGCGTGCTGCCTTTTGCCCTCGTGCCGTGCTGACCCTCGTGTCACTCTCTGTACTGGCCCTCCTGCCTCCTTAGATGTAATATGATGTACTGATGGCCTTCGTGCTATGTCAGCCTGCGTGCTGCCTTTGGCCCTCGTGCCGTGCTGACCCTCGTGTCACTCTCTGTGCTGGCCGTCGTGCCTCCTTAGATGTAATGAGGGCCCTCGTGCTATGTCAGCCTGCGTGCTGCCTTTGGCCCTCGTGCCGTGCTGTCGCTTATGTCTTTCCCCATATTGGCTTTCTGAGTCACGAAATTTGTAGATTTCTCACGGACATTTGGGGATGCATTTAATTTACCAAGATGTGATTTTGAACGACCAAAATGCAATCTAAGGAATTTAACAAATGGAACAAATGCAACCATCAAGAATGAATTTTAAGATCAGCATATCGGGATTGAACCTGCTATAGTCTGAAAGCTGCTGGGCAGCGAGACTTTTGTGAGCATAGATCTAAAGTCAGATGCCTGTCAAACAAATGCCAAGGACCTTGACAGCATTTCACCATTGAATTGTGCTGACTGTTTAACAGCCACGCCAGTTTCAAGCTCGGCCCCGCTGCCTTCCTTGGTAGCCATGCCCCCGATCAAATTCGGCCTGGGTGACCCTGTCGATTATGAAGATTCCAATGGCAGCGTTCATCGGCTCTTTGTGTCTTTGTGTATGGCATTCTTCTCGACGGAAAATATTTGCTTTCCCGAAGCGCCTGGGTTGCACTATAGGTTGTGCGCCTTCTTCCTTGAGTGTTTCTTGTGGATTGAGTCAACCCTTCCTCTCCAAGATGGCTTCCACAATATTCATGGTTGATTAAAGGCTTATTATCCATCAACAAGGGCTGTTCATCATCTACTATTTGAGATTGTTATCTTTGAGGATGGTTGACTGCTCTTCTACGATTGTTTTATCTTGCGGCTCGTGCTTGGAGGCGTCCACCGGCAGGAGAGTGTTGACAGTGAGGGGTCAAACAGGGGCAGTGCTTGCAATCCAGCTGATCAAAGGAGAAGATGCCAATGAAATAGGCCTTTGCTTGCAGCGA
>BGPT01003363.1:25808-42891 GCA_003297045.1 Symbiodinium sp. clade C Y103 | reverse complement strand
TTCTATTTCTCTCTATATATTTCATGTTATACGATTTTCACAATTACATATCTCACTATACTTCTCTTCGCTCTCGGGCCATCCGTCGTCTAGTTTGATCTTTTTTTTGTTTACTGGATTGGATATACTTTTTCTGAATCTCAAATATCCATCCATCTATGGTTGATGTTCGAGATTTCCTCAACCTGAGAGCCAGGCGAATCTGGATATCCCAACAAAATCGGAGAAAGAATAGCTGGGGATGATGTTGCTCACATCCATTGCAAATTATTTGAACCTACCCAGCCAAGGAAACCAGGTTCACGCAGCAATCCACTACTCTTTATGGCGAGGGCATTGGGAAGTCGATAGAAATTGCTGAGAAGATGCTGCGATCATCTTTCCATTCAATTCTCGAAAGTAGCAGCTATAATATCAAAAAAAACGCTACAACTACACAATTACCCCATCTGTGCAGGAGGGTTTCCTTTTGCAAACTTTGGAAACAATTATAAACAACTCCAAAGTTCCTCCAGGAACAGAAGCATCAACAGAAGTATATATAAATCCATATAAATACCAAAACCTCAACATCCACTTCCAACATTTTCTGATTCCCCTCCATTAAAAAAAACATCATCCCACAGCACCATCCACCCAGGACAGGGAATGTCATCCCCCAGCCCCAGCACCAAATTTCACGGCCTCCGTAAAGAGACTGCTCCGTTCAAACGGGATGTCCTCGGGCGCTTCGCTGGGCCAGACCCAGGCGCGTCCGACACTGCAGAGCAGCGGCAGGAGATGAGGCCAGCGGGACGCAGAAGCCATGGCGGCTGGGGAAGGTCGGAATGGGGGTGAAGTGTGGTTGGTTCTATGATATGAATGGTAGGATTTGGATGGATATGGTAGGATCTTATTATGGTCAGGATAAGTCGGATATTGAAAAACTGTTCATGCTCCAAGTCTTCGAGATGTTAAACACGTTGAAAGATATTAGCAGATTAATGCAGGAACATTTTTTTGGTTCCTGGATACCCACTCCAGTTTGAAAGAAATTTTGGGATCATCATGGAGAATGCAAGTAAATCACATTGTCCACAATTGGTTTTGAGCTTGTGTATGTAGAATCTCCTTCCTGTCCAAATGATCCAGCATTTTGGACCTTGATATCATGGCAACTTTTCTATGATCAACAAGACTATTGGGTCAAGTTGTCTCGGCTTCCTAAGGCCTTCAAAGCTGACTTACTCCCTCAGTTTCGATCGTAGCATGCTGTCCAGCCCAAACGCTGCAAGGCAACAGTGGCACCATGGCAACTGGTACTGTATCTTTCCAGGCAAGTATTTGAGATACCTACCCAAAACATGTGACTAACAATTGACTTGGGCTTTCATGGCATGGTTTACAACCAAACATAACAACATGTGCAACTGTAGAGTTTAGAATGAGAAGACCATAAATATATGGTCCTTAACTTCATGAAGGTCGAGGATCTGCCTTCAAAAAAGGCGGTGCTTGGGTCCACAGGAAAACTTCCGGAGGTCCCTGGCGAACCCAGCGCCTTCAAATGATCAGCATCGTCTTTGGGGAGTACGATGCCAGCCTGGCGCATGTAGGTCTCTGTGCACATACAAAACATATCAAAACATGTTGGATAGACTATGTTCGAATCCCTTTTATAGAATCTAAGTAGTTGACCATGTCTCATACATTGTTGATTTGGTCGATACAAAATCGGCCAATATTCATAATATTTCAATATTTCATAATTATATTTTAAGCTAAAAGCAAACTACTTTCTTTCCTTAGTAGAACAACGAACACAACCACTTTGGAGCTTCAACTTGGACTTGTGTTGCAAGTCCAAGATGCAGCATTCACCACCCAGCGCAGTGGGCCGCAGGTTGTACCTGCGGTAGCGGTGTGAGGGAAGAAACACACAAAATAAAATTCAAGCACAACCAAAAAGGTTGGTACACCCCAGGTCCAAAAATTGAAATACCTGGCTTTGGAATCATCTTTGTTGAAGTGGTATGCTTCGTCAGGAATTCAGACTCACAGAGGTGATATGCTAAATGCATCTGGGTTCTTTCTGATCTGGCCAACATATGCCAACATTATGTCAGAACGATCCTGAAGCGGTTTTTACATGTTTTTTCTAGATTCCCTGGAAAGGAGTTCATCTTTGGCTGGGCTTGAAATTCCTACATTCCTCCATCCCACCACTGAAAATGGAATGCCCAACGAAGACAGTAAAACACCAAGGTTTGCCCACTTAAAAGGTGCTTCCCCGATCGATCATACCATCACTTGTGGTGAAATCAATCATCCTACGGAGGTGTCAACAAATGGGGGTGTACTTCCACATATGGCCATTTCAAATCACTTTCATGGGAACATTTTGTGTAAATCACTTGGACTTGGTGGGTTTGCCCCTAAAATTTCAGATACCAAACCCCCTATCATCAGCCACCAAACCACCACGGCTCACGGATCTTCTCCAACCTTGTGGGCTGGACGGTGTTGTGGTCAGAAAGCATTACCTGGGATGCCATATTTATATATATTTATATGAAGTAGAAAAATAGCGATACTATTTATGGGTCACACTTGGGTATACTGCGCTCTCAAATGGATCAGGACGACATTCTTTACGACAAGACTAAGACATGACCAACAACAACTCTGTAGTTCATTGTAGTTTCTTGTGCCTTCAACATTCACCAACAGACCCCCACGTTGCAAGCACTGAAGATAAACTGTTCCACGAAGGGGATACAACCACCGTTGATGGAAGTAAAACCAGTAACCAGCACAAATCTTTGACAACTCATCCCCATTCCCAAACCTGAAACAAACATCCCACTTTCAACTATCTTTCGGCCGGAATATACTAACCACATCATGTATAAATTCATGACACCTGGTCATCTAGTGACATCTTTCAAGAATTTTGCCCAACATCTCAATCCATCTACATCTCCAAGCGACAGTGCCACCACTTGATCTTCTTGCGAAGCATCGCATGCCTTTCAAGAGACGGGCGTCAAGTTGAAGGTACAAAATCTATCAAAATCCAAAAACCTACGGGGACCACCCGCAACTTTGTACTTAACAAATGGAATCAACTTGAAAGTTCAGCATGTTCCAGCAACTTCTTGACCCCGTATCTGTCTTTTGCAATCCAAGTCATTCAAAGGTCAATTTTTTCATGATTCATGGAACCCCCTACGAAAAGAGAGAAAAAAACGCACACTTCATAAGACTCAATCTTCAGATATTCCCATGATGGTCATTGGTTTTTTTTGAACGCCTTTTTCCTATCTTTCCTGGGTGGACTCACCCCCTAGTGCTGCCTCCAAGGTCACCGTGGCCGTCTCTTTCAACTTCTCAAGCCTGACATCAAAGGTGGCGGCGGAATGGCGAAGTTCTCATGGATATCTAGGGAAAACCCACCCAAAATAGAGGTGTAATAAACCTTAGTATTCCTTAGTCCTTAGTAAACTCTAATACCAATCAAGTAGAGGTTTGACTATTGTGATCATCTGGATTGCTATCATCTGGATCGTTGGTTGAAATCTTAGATACCCAAGAGATATGGCTGGATATCTACTGGTAACCCAGCGATAGAATAGAGGTTCAATGTGCTGTAATCAGCATTGATTTTATAAGGGTTGATGCCATGGGGACCAAACAAGTTCTGTTGTTTTTTGGGTTTTAAGGTGGCGATCTTGATGGGTTATGAACGGCTACAAGGGTTCCGTTTGGGTCTTGATTCGGAAGACTTTAAGTGGTAGTTTGTGGAAAACTAACCCTGGTTGGGGGGTAACGACAGTTCGTTCGGACTGTTCGCATCACGTGGTTGTTTCATTGTCAGACCAGAGGGTGTAACTAGGTTTCTGTTCGTGGTGTGTGCAAGGTGCCGCTGTTTGTTGCAACATGTTCTGACCAATAAACACAATGCAGCTGACAAGAGGTGAAACCATCCAGCTATGAGCAGTTTAATGTGGTAAACGCAATAGTAAACCTCCAATGTTCGATGGTAACTAAAAATCATTTTCCCTACAAAAACTACCACAAGTCCCCATGTGCAAGATCGTTTTACATCATTTTCTGTAAGTACGGAAGTTGTCATAAATCCGCATTTCCAGCATCATCCAGGTCCTTCTCCACCAGTGATCCCCCACAGTGCCACAGCCTTTGCAGCAACTGCCCGGGAGCGTCCGCGGAGACACGCCCCGAACGAGAGCAGAGCACCAGGTGCCGCACACCGTACTCGACCAGGGCCTGGAGTCATTGAATGTATATACATACCCTTCCTCTTGATATTCAATACCCTCCATTGAAGAGATCCAATGGATTTCACCAGGGTTTCGTTTGTATTCCATGTTTGGAGGGAGGGGGTTGAGATTGATTAACATAGGTTCGAAAGTCTTAAGCATCCTTTTTTGGTGGCCCCCAAAAATGATTGCACTGATATTCCTGAACGAAATAAACCCAAGCAGTGCCTTGGATTTTCACAGAGTTTTACTTGTCCTTGAAGTTCCAGTATTGTTGCTGATATTCTTGGTGTTTGGTCATATCCCAACCCCCACCCAAGAAAAAAACATTGAAAAATAGCAGATTTTTTCCAGGATGTTAAAGTAAACTACAGCCTTTCCACCATTTTCTACCTGTTTTTTGGGGTTGCTGTAACTTTTAACCAACTTCCTCATCCCACCCCAGTCACCCGCCTCAGCAGTGGTTATCCCAAGTCCTGCAGGCGGATCCCCTTGCCAGCCATCATCTAAAAAGTGGGAAATACTTTGGATGGAAGAAATCCTGCACCAATTGAATCCAATTGATATGTGGTTTATCATGGTTTATCCCATTATCCGGAACTTGGCTTCTTGTTTGGGGTACACAAAAAAAAACACCGAAACCGCCCAGTCCTCCAGAGCCACCGGTGATTAGGGCCACCCCATCTTCAGAACCTCGGAGGCGCAAGCATTCTCTCGGCTTCCAGCACTACAGGAGGCTGAGAAATATGCACCTCCTGGCACTGCCTGTGGTAGATACGATAAATACTTGGCCAGCTGTATAAAATCTTGTCTTCAATAGCTGACAATGTCCAAGACCAAGGCTTTTCCAGTGCCATGTCGGATTGCTCAAGAGCAGGCTTCGAAGACAGACTCACCATGGCATTGCTAATCACGAAGGGAGTCAGAGATGAGGTATTTGTATAGTAGGGATCCGCAGTTCACGGGGCTGATTTCACAACACCGGTCCACCAAAAATTTGTCAATGACTGCAAAAGGAAAGTTCGTTGAACATCCCCAGCTTCAATTTGTTCCCTGTTGAAATCTACCACCGGTACCTGTTACCCGCAATCCACTTAGGGCCACACGGGTGGCAGAGGTTTCGTGTCCCTTGTCCACTTCTCTGCAAATGTCCAGCCTGGGGATGTTGGTTGGTTTCAGAGCTTTGCTTGCTTGTTGATTGCGGACCCCATTGGCAAGCCGATTGGACATCAAAACTTACAGTATCTGGCTGCTGGCTGTAAGCCATCCAAAAATAGTAGTCATCCCAACCAATCATTTTAAGTATGATTGAAAACGATAAATATCTAAAACCACCGACCATCCACCAAGTAGCTATGACCAACAGAAGACTGCAGATTTCACACTTCCGCATTTTCTCGCCGCGGCCTTGCCATCGATGTGGCGATCACACGGCACTACGAAAGATCGGGTGCACGACGTGTGACGCCGAGGCTGTCGCATTCCCCAGCAACCTCCATAGGTGGAACCAAAGCTGACGGGTGAAGAGAACACCCAACCATAATTCCTATGAAAACATGACCACCCCAGCCATTATTGTCTTTCTAAATTTTGCGGCGAAAACCCTGGACCCCTGTTGCTCCTAAAATCTAAACACAATCCATGACTGATGTAGGCCTAGCACCATGAACCGCCCATGGCTGCCTCAATACCTACATCACCATTGGAGGTCGCCTTGGGAGACCGATGACACCGCAGGGGCAACTTGCTCCAGGAGCAGTGCACACGGCAGCAGTTGGCAAAATTTCATGGCCACGGCTGGATGTCTGGGATTGGGCAACCACACCTGAGGAATGGTTTTAGGGAAATCTACATTTTTGGATGGGTTCCAACTTCCAAGCTCGAGTACGTGAATCAGCTTGATTTTTTTTGCATTGGTTTTGATTGCCAAGGGTATATGGTGAGAGTGCTGCACAATTAGTGACACTGCTACTCAGAGTGGAATTCATCATGATCCATGTCATGACACTACATGATCTGGATTCATTGCGTCTGTTTCCACGTGTTGTGCAAACTCACCAAGTTGATGGGCAAGTGGCACCATCGTCGTTGACTCTTCGGTCTTTGGAATCTTTAATTACCATGCAGGCTTTGTGTGACAGGCACTCTGAAGAATCATGTGCGCAAGCCACTTCAGGGGCCTTCCAACAAGGGAAATCGTTTTCTCATAAAATGACAAGTCATTCGTTGAAATTAACATGCTGCAGCACTTCAACTGCTCAACCAAACCGATCACAAGATTCCACATACCTTCCCTTCAAGGACACATTTTAACGAAAAAATAAGAAAATAAAGCGGGCCGAAAAGACAACGAAACAGTTGCCATGATCATTCTGAGAACCACAAGATCAAACCACAACAGGTAGTCCTGAATTCCTGTAGAAACATGATAGATTATAATACTGAATGATTATAAGACAACTGGTCATGTGCAAAGTAAGGTCCAAGGATGGTCCCATCTTTCAGATCTTTCAGTTTCTAAACCCCAGGCCCAAGACTCAAGGAGCCGGGCTCTGGGGATGTCAAAGTTAAAAACGAAGCTGGGAAATCAAGTCAGATCTTGCATCTAACATCCTTGAGGCTTCTGTGCTGTCCTTGTGCTCATTCCAACAATTTCTTTCAACATCTTTCAACATCTTTCAACTATCTACATCCAAGTCCATAGCAACATGTCACAGTGAGACAACTTTCCCCAGCCAACTACACCTGCCCAAGCCCTATGCTCAGTCCTCGTATTCCCCCGCCGCCGTCTCGGGCACGCTGGCCATCTCATCTCCATCCGTGCGGCGCCGCACGCGGCGGTTCATGCCACTGCGACGGATGGGTTTGCGGGTCAGGCCCTTGGACAACACCAGCGGCTTGTCAGGAGGCAGGAAGCACGCCACAGCCTTGTCGGGATCAAAGGTGATGGCAAAAACGTCCTGATCTTCCACCTGGGCAGTGGGAAACGAATTATCTGATATTCTTTGTCGGGAGATGCTGGGAATTGGATTCAAATGGAATCTGGTGAAGGATGAACTCCGTCACCAGCAACATGTCGCAACAAGGTCAAATTTCAAAAACGAAATTGTGGCAGAAACCAGTGCACGCCAATGTTCCTAGCATGAGGATGGATGAAACATGATGAAACCTGCATTGGGGAAGCTGCTGGATCGTGAATGGATGAACAAAACCGACTTTTAGATCTTCTGGCAACCGAGTCGCAGGGATCAGTCGCATTCCAACCACCTTCTTGGCCACGCTGTCGCTGCACATCACCCAACTTCCCAGTTTCAGGTCGACGGCGGTGACCGTTGCATCATCACCATCCGATGGGACCATGATGCGGTGGTTGGGGGTCGTTGTGAAGGGCACCGCGTCATCGATACTCAGTTCGCTGGTACGAGTAGATTGGTAGATGTGTTCTCGAGTTGCTTGCACTTGCAGGAAAGTGCAAGCAAAGTCAAGTCTTAAGATTCCAAAGGATATTCTATCATACTTTAGTATACTTTAGTGCATATGTTCGGATGCCATGACTTCAAACATCCTCAAACGCACTCATTACAAACTAACCAATCACTTTCCCGATGGGTGATCCACAAATCTCATCAAATCTCCTTGCCACCGCCAACATCCGGCAACATGCTTCCTTAAACTGTGCCGGGTCTCTCCAATTCCAGCAGCTTGTTGGTTTTCTGCTTTTCCACCTTGATCACCTCGATCGAGGCGTCATCTGCCGATAGGATCTTGCTACCCTTCTGCAAATCCTGGAAATCAAAAAAGGGTCTCCACCGAATCTGTGCAGGAATAGTGGCTTTCAAGACTACTTTTGTGATCCTCACTGACATCCTCACACCACATCTTGTGAATGAACTGCGATTCAAGTGTCATTAAATTGCCAGATGGCCTGAAACCCTTGGGGAAAATCGGGCTGTCATCTTCTTTGAAATACGACGAAATAAAGCATGCCATTGGTATCCCTGCACCTGAGGCATATTGCGACCCTTATCTTTCATTGCGCACACCCGATCGAACATGTTCCAACAGCAAATGGAAATCAGTCCTGTGCCCACACCAGGGATGGAGCTTCACCGTCCGACCGTAGGACCTTGAAGAGATGCGAAGGCAAAAAGCAGTGGGGCCCACCATGCGCGGACAGGCAGGACGACTGACTGCCAACTGATGCCACACTCCCAACCTCCAAATTCTCTGCCTCCAAGCCCTCCAAGCCCTCCAAGCCCATCCCATGATCTCTTGGAATCTCTGACACCACACTCCATGAGCCCAGAGAATTGAAACCAGGAGAACCAGAATTCAGAGGCAATTGTGCCACCTGATGGGCGATCTGAGAGGCTTGGGCTGAAAGCCGTGACCAGCGCTCCGTCATCTTATGCATTTCCGCCTCCAAGCTCGCTCCCACACAGATCTTTCCTGAAGGCGACCACGTCATTCTGCGGATCATGCCTTCGCAGCATGAGTTGAGTCGGACCGTGAAATTGGTCAGGCTGTTGTGGAGCTCCGCAGTGATATCTGCTTGAATTGAGAGGTGCACTTCTTCAAAGGAATTCACAAGCCGTTTGAATCTCTTCCCAATGGCCGATACCAGGAAATTGTTTCGCAACAATCCCCTCTCACTTTTTCTTGGGTACACAGCCGCAATGCAGAATTGCTTTTGCTGCATCTTTGCAGCTGCAAAGGTTTCCCAAATCCGCAGATCTGTTGGTCCCTCTGGAGGAAGCAACTGCTCACCCACCGGCTTCAAGAGGCACAAAAGATCTTCTGCAACCTGTTTCACAGATGGGTGAATATATGGGGTGGGAGGATTATAAAGGCCACAGCGAGATCCTCCATTGACACTATGTCTTCCTCGGCCAAGTCCATCTCTGTGACCTTTCGAAACTTTTCTACAAAGCGAAGTGCCTGAGTGGTTGCTTCTCGTCTGGTTTGTTGCCAGTTTTCCGACGTCGTACATTTGCCTCTCAACTCAGCGAATTTGCTCTCCCACTCTGCTTGGTCATGGAGATATTGCTCCAGTGCTTCGCGCAGCTTGGGATAGATCTCCGGTATGCTTTTGGCCATGGATTCCAATGGCCTCCAGCCCAGCTACTTCCTCTGAGGCAGTTCAGGCTGCGGGGAGATCCGTGTCATGACACTGTTGCAGTTGCAATCTGAATTATGTAAATTTAAATATGTTTGTCTTGCCCAAAAACCTTTTCGCTCTGGGCTGTCATCTAAAGAAACAAGTTTTCACAAATGGAGGGCCGGCGAGACTGGTCAACATGATATGCACAGGATTGTGATTTTGTTGGCCCATAGGGCTTCCATGAAACCATCTGAGGGGTTCCTCAAACCAACAAAGATTGGACAGAACCCCTTGGCAACCAACAGGTGATTTGCAGCGTTGCCAAAAGTTTGCACAGTGATCTCCCAACTGATATGGAGGTAGAAAACATGGTGCAGTAGTCTCCAAGTCATCAAACCTAGATCAACATAAACCATCGTAAAACAGGAAAACACAGCATCAATACTAAAAACCATGATAACATCAAAGCACATCAAAACAAAATAAGAAACACATCATTGAACCCATGGGGAGTAAAGCGCAGCAAGCACTGCTTGGGTCCCGCGACTCTGGCACGAAGTGGTCTTGCTTCCGATCGCCCAGCTGGGTCGGGTGCAGTTTAACGGTGGAAGGGAACTCCATATTGGGAGGTTCATGGGGAAGGAGGGCAGGAATATGTACAATAATATCTATTACGGGTCTATTACACATACATGGATACACTCAGATATACTGATATAATTTAATGATATACTAGGAATTACTAGGATATACTCAATTTTAGATAGCAATATGTTTCTACCAAATGGTCATGGATCATCTTGGGGCTTTGGGTAGACTTTTGATGGGATAACTACAAGATCTGTTGATATCTGCTGGCAGAAAGGATGATGAATGACCATTCAACAAGGTAATCAGTCTTGGATGCCTAACACAAACCTTTACGACTGTGTTGATGGCCAGAAGATTTTGCACCGTTTGGCTGGTGCCTTGCCATCTAGGCAGATTAAAGGTTGACTGCCCACAGATTCACACATCCGTGAAGTGCTGCAGAAATCTAAACCGGCAGCAGGAGGAGAGAGCAGCAAACTTCTCCTAGGGGATGCCATCTCATACAAAATTCAAGAGGTTGTATCGCATCGCAAGGCTTGGAACCTGAACATACTTACCACCTGGACACTGCAGCCCCTCAGGTGCAATTCTAACTTAGAATTGGTAGACCACATTGTCTTGTCGTGAAAAAACACACCAAATGTTGAGACGGCCATGGTCTTGTGCTATTTAGATGAGAATGCCTTGTTGAAGTAAATGCATGGCAAATCATGGCAAGCTAAAACATGATCTCCAGTATGACAGCCCCCAAGTAGATGGAGATGTGGACTTTCAGGAATCGTTCTGTCACAAAGCAAAGGCTACCCTGGATTGCCAACAAACCCAACACAGTTTTTTGGGGTGCTTCTAAGAACACCCCGAGTCAATACAATAACAATGTAGCATCCATCTGAGGTCAATTTTGATGAAACCAGCTTTGTATGAACATCCATGAAAGGGCAACTGTGATGGAATGAGTCCAGCGAATGGTCAGTATCCTGACTTTTTTCCAAATTAAACATCAAAGAGATGAGTACTGAATTAGTAGTTAGACAAGAATTCAAGGGGTCATAGATGGGCTTTGCCCTCCAGGGAAACCATCACTCTCGTTGGCCATCAGGATTTTTTCCATGCCAGGAACACCCAAACCATGGGACACGCTAGGAAAGCAAGTATTGTGAAGTCATGTGCCCGTGCGCTGGATTTCCCGATCAGCATTCCGACAGCCTCCGCGGCAGTATTCCTATGTCCTGATGCAGAGAAATCGCCGATGAAAAAATCTAGGCAATGGGTCCAGGTTCAATGAATTCCAGATACCTGCCGAGATTGAATTATTTTAGAATTCTCTCATCCCCATGGTTGGTCTTTATGTGATGACCATGGGTTTCTCCTGTTTGCCAAACATATCAACACGCAAGGGTGTGTCACAAACCACAGTGCCTATGACATAGATCAAAGCCCTAATAATATGCCCTGATAAAACAGTTGGCCAATAGGTGTTCGTGCACCTAGTCATGTAGAAAATCAGGGTTTTGAACAATCCTGGTCTGGCAATGATCTGACCACCCTATGTGTTCTGACCACCCCGGAAACACGTTGGATACTCCTTTTGCGGTAATACATGTTCGGCGTGCCACGGGGAAAAAACGCATATTTCCATATATTTCCAATTTCGCCTGTTTGAGGCAATCTCCCAACATAGGCAGCCAATCTTGTTAGAAATTCAGGATGCCATCTACAGTGATGTGCCATTCCAACTCGCAATATCTTGCCAACGAGATTCACACACCCCACTTATATAACTGGTGGGAAACCCAAAAGTTACGGTACAGTACAGTAACCCCCGAAAAAGATAGAAAGGACTAGACATGAATAGACAGTTCATTTACCACTCTATTCTAGTAGGATTCTACTGTTCTATATTTTTTTGGGTTGCTATAAATCATCTTTTGCAGCTGCTTTCAAGGTCCATCATTGTGGAAGCCACCTGTAGGCGGTCCTCCAGAGCCGGTGATCAGGGCACCATCTGCAGTCGCACCTTGGGCGCACGATGGTCTCTGTTGAACCAGCCACTATAGGAAACATAGCCAGTGGATTGGTTAATGGTAAAATTTACAGGAACCCCCTATATTTAATGGGAAAATCCATGGTTTCCTGTAAATTTTCCCATCAACCAATCCAGTGATGTAGGAAACTGAGAAAAATGTCAAGGCTGGTCTTGGATACAAACCACGCAAAAGTGCTACTTTTAGCTGGGTATTAGAACAGTATGCCCCCAATTTTTGAAGTGCAAGATAATGCAAGAAGAATAAGCCGGTACTTGTAACTTGTAGAGTACCGTCCGGACCACTGCTTAGCCAGCAATCACTGGAGTCTCATCCTGGGAAGTAGGCACTGCTATGATACATCTACGTCCCTTCAAAAACAGGTGCATCAACCACTCATCATTCAACCATAAAATCGCCAGTTAAGAATAATCGAGGACATGGTGCTTTACGACAAAGGCGGTGCTCCCATTTGTTGTCTGGGCGCCCACACGGCTCATGCTCGCTTCTCTGCCCATGTCCAGCCTGGGCGTTGGAGCCACTTGAATGACTAGACATCCCATGGCAAAGAAGGCCATAGATGAGTGAGCTTGCCCCGAAAACTGTTTGGTATCTGATGCTATGACTTCACTATCAAACAGATCCAAGAAGATCAAGAAGTATATATATGGTACTTGGATTGTACTTGGAAGATCGGATCCACTTAAAAATGCATTGCATGTAATTGGCCCCAGGTTCAACAAACTACCCCGAAGATCCCCAAGCTCGAAAGAACCACATTTCTCACCCCAGCTGTCGATGCAGTATACGACCATCACACGACACTCCGAAAGATCGGGTGCACACTGTGTGACGTTGCGTACCGACGCTGTCGTGACCCAGCCAGCGACCTAAGGAGATCCACCTCATGTCCGGTGCTTAACTTCAAAATCCAAACCCTAAAATGGGAAAAAGACATGACATACCATACCATGACATGCCAACGGTGGGTAGGGAGAGGCGGGTGTGCATTGAGGTGGGGCATGTACTAGTACCCCTAGGTTGAGAGACTTGTACCGATAGCAACCAGATGGGAGTTCTGAAACTTCAATTTTTCACTATGGAGGGAAACAAAGTGTCAGGAACCTACCTGAGTGGTTATTGGTGACTTGATGTGGCTTTGTAATTTCACCCTGACTCTGCAAAAATAGAACAAAATACGCCCCCTACCAGTTACAGCCAGTTGACAACAGTTTACATCCCTAATTCAACTGGTATTTGTACAACCCGAATTAGACGCAGTTGTCATGTCGCCACCCCTCCCCTATCACCTCCCACGCCCTAGAGGTCGCCCTGGGAAACGTAGGTAAGACACCGCAACGGCAACTTGCTCCAAGAGCAGTGCGCGCATGAGCGGTTGGCAAAAGTTCACAGCCACGACTGGTGGATGTAGAGGCTTGGGCAGCCAACATTGACCGAAGCTGAACATCAATGTGTGGTTTCCAACCGATGCTTCTTTTGTTGGCCACTATTTTCTAACCAGGTATACTTGTGGGTGAAAACTTCAATGTTTGCAATGGTCTTGGTGGCCAATGGTATATGGTGAGATTGCCGCACTGTTACTGTTGCTTCTCAATGGAATTCATCAAGAATCCATGTCCTGGCACTCCATCTTGACATAATCTGGACTTGTTGACTTCTAGGACCAACCTTGCTGGTTGTCTCTTTAAGAAAACTGATTTCAACCAACAGAGATGTCTCAGGTGTTCCCAAGTGCCTTGCAAGCTCACCACGTTGATGGGCAAGTCGCACCATCGTCGTTGACTCTTCGGTCTTTGGAATCTTTAATTACCATGCAGGCTTTGCGTGACAGGCACTCTGAAAAATCATGTGCGCAAGCCACTGCAGGGGCCATCTCGGTCTTTTGAGAAATGGAAATTGTTTGCTCAAAAAATCGTCGCGCTGCAGATGCTCGACTTATATAATCTACTCAACCAATTCAACGACAAGATTACATTTGATTTTTATTTTGAGTAGAAGTTCTTCTGAAGAGGTAGAACAGGAGGAAACAACAAGGACATAATACTAGCATATACTAGCATGATGGGTCTGAAAATCACAAGAACAAATCAAAGAGGGTAGTCCTGAACTCCTTCAGAGACTAATCTTTGGTATATACCGTTTTTGCAGATTTTTTTGGATGCGAACGATGAAAACACAACGGGTCATGTTCCGCGCGAAGGCCAAGGATGGTCCCATCCGTTAAATCTGTCGGTTTCCGAACCCCAGGCCACAGACTCGAGGAGCCGCGCTCTGCAGGGGATATCAAACATGAAAAACTGAGACTGGGAAAGGAGGTCCGATTGTTAGATGTTGCAGCCAAGATCATTTGAAGTTTCTGGGGAGCAAAATATCACTACAGTCTTAGGCTACAGTCTTAGGCTACAGTTACTTCTTTACCCAGCAATCTACATCTGCCCAAGCTCTACATTCACTCAGTCCTCATATTCGCCTGCGGCTGTATCCGGAAGACTGGCCACTTCTGCATCCATTTGAGGCCATGCGCGCCGGTTCATGCGAGCACGACGGAGGGGTTTGGAGGTCAGACCCATGGACAGCACGACCGGCTGGTCTTGTGCCAGGAAACATGCCACTGCCTTGTCAGGATTGAAGGTGATCGCCAACACCTCCTGTTCTTCGACCTGGGCAGTGGGAATGTAGTTGTCGGTTGGGAGGATCACGGATGAATTGTGAAGCATGAAGGTATGTTGTCAAAAACCTGGGCGAAACATCATCTGACGTTAGGATCTTGTCGCGGCCCAGATGCAATGAACTCCTTCTTCCCCCTCACCTTCTTGGGCATGCAATCAGAACACATGACCAAGCTGCCCACTTTCAAGTCGATCGCTTTCACTGCCGTGCCACCAGGTACGATGACTCGGTGATTTGGGGTCGTAGTAAAGGGCGCTGCATGGTCAATCCTCAGTTCGTCAGCTGATATCGACACAGTTCCACTTGTAGGACACGAGCCCGGAAATGGAGTCAATTCTTGCTCACTGTCAAATCTATAATTAACAATAAATAGCATGCTGCCTTGACCATGTTTGTTTACATACTATCCACTACAAGTTTCTCCAACTCCATCAGCTTGGTGGCCTTCTGCCTTTCCACCTTGACCACCTCTATGGTGGCACCGTCTGCTGAAAGGATCTTGGCACCCTCTTGGAGGTCCTCGAAAGAAGAGGGCTGGGGTCAGATGTTACTTTTGAACTCCTTTGGTTTCATTTAAGTCGGCCTTTGCTCTAGCTGATGCCGGCTGAGGGTATCTGCATCTACCTATCTGAATATAAAATATAATATCACATAGCATTCTCAAATTGTTCTCACAGAAAAATGCATTTCAAGCAGCACAACCTTCAAACTGCTAGTGAAGGACAACATTGTTTTTGATGGCACCACTTCAAACTTTGTCCTGTGCCAGCACCAAGGAAGCAGCTGGAAATTCATCTCCAAACTGCAAGGCGTTGAACAAATGCGACGGCAAAAAACAGTGCGGTCCACCATGGCCCGACAGGCAGGACGTCTGGCTGCCGACCGAGCTGAAAGATGCCCCACTGCCAACTTCCAAGTTTTCCGTGTGCCTTCCACTTCCTGAGACAATGCTCCATGAGGCCAGGGAGTTGACCTCAGAGTTGGCACCCGAAGTCAGCACCTTCACCTGAGCTGCGATCTGCGAAGCTTCGGATGAAAGCTGTGACCAGCGCTGTGTGGCCTTGCTGCGGTCGTAATTCCCCAAGGTCATATTTTCTACAGCGGCTCGGCAGTACGACTTGACCCGAGCTCTGAGCCCAAGAGTCCTTGTCTTTCCAAGTGCAGCTGCACATGCTGGAAGGATGACAGGAGCTCCTTGAACTTTGTCTGCATAGCACGTACCAATTCATTTTTTTCTGGCAGGCTCCTCTGATATGTCTGATTTCTTGTATAGCCTGCATAAGCGGCCACCATGTTGAACTGCCTCTGCTGCATTCTTGCAGCTGCGAAGATCTCCCAGATCCGCAGATCTGTTGGCCCTCGCGGAGGAAGCAACTCCTCTTCAACTGGCTTCAAGAGACACAGAAGATCTTCGGCAACCCTTTTCCCCTCAAAGTGCTCATATGGACAAGAATAGAAATACTCCGAGGTGTGGCTGGGACAGACTATGAGCACATCGATATCGATATAATCATCCGCTTTCTTAAAGGGTATGATCCAGGTATCGTCCGCATTCTTCCAATAGAAATCAGAAGAATGGCGCCAGAGATCCGTGTGCCAGAACAAAGGCTTGGCACAGGCCACAGCGAGATCCTCCAGTGACACGATGTCTTCCTCTGCCAAGTCCATCTCTGTGACCTTTCGAAACTTTTCTACAAAGCGAAGTGCCTGAGTGGTTGCTTCTTTTCTGGCTTGTTGCCAGTTTTCCGATGTCTCAGGATAGCCTCTCAACTTAGCAAACGTGCTCTCCCACTCTGCTTGGTCCTGGAGATACTGCTCCAGTGCTTCGCGCAGCTTGGGATAGATCTCCGGAATACTCTGGGCCATGGATTCCAATGGCTCGAAGGCAGGTTGCTTGTTTGGAGGAGTACGAATCAAACTTCCACCATAGAGAACATTTAAAAAATGTGTCTTGCCCGGAACCGTTTTCATTCTGCTATGTCATCTAAACTATTTCAAATCCAACCTTGGATTTCACACAGGCAAAGCCCACGAAACTGGTCAAACTGATTTGCAGCGGATTCTCAATTTATTGGTCCACATGCTTCCATGAAACCATCCATCAAGAGCTAACAAAGATTGGATAGAACCATTAGCACCCAACAGCTGAGAAGCACTGTTGCCAAAAGTTTACACAGTGATCTCCCAACCGATAAAATATGGAGGTGGAAAACACGGTAGCCTCCAAGTCCCCAAACCTAGATGAATCATGAACATAAACCATCACACAACATCATTCACAACATTCAAAAAAAAACAAAATTACATAAACATCGCGTAATCCGCCGACCCCGGCCTTAGCCAAGGCAGGGGCGGCGCCTGGGACCACCGCAGGTGTGGAACTCATCTTGCTCAGTGGTCTTTTGGCCTTACCTTTT
>BGPT01003363.1:2837-23964 GCA_003297045.1 Symbiodinium sp. clade C Y103 | reverse complement strand
CTTGGCACTACCTGCTGCCTTCATTCGATGCGCTCGCCCCCCGCCTCTTCCAGAAGGAAAGGGGGGTCGGCGGCACCAGGGCGTTAGCCCTACTTATAATAAACTGCATCCGGAAATCAAAATCGTATGATAATTCCTGCGAGTCACAGATTGGAAAGTATCATTTTTTTGGTACTCATTTAACCTTAATTTATCTTAATTTTATCCTCATTCTAGAACCTCAAAGAATTCTCATTCCTCGTTTAGTCCTCAACAGATCCTCGAAGCAACTTTCAAATAATCACCGAAAATGTCATTCTCACCTTCCATCCAAAAAAAATTCTCAGGAAAGCATCGAAAAATCCTTACACAATCCTCGGAAAATCCATCATGTTCTCCTTATAAATCCTGCAATGTGTAAAAAAAATCTTGAAAAATAATCCTTGAGGATTTTTTGAGGTTCCAGAGCCGGATTTTATGAAGTTCCACAATGAGGATTGAATGAAGATTAAATGCCAAAATCATTGGTTTTATTATCTCCAGTCTGTATCTCACAACTTCTCATCACGCCAGAATAGGGCATGGTGAAAGGGATGTTACTCACCCAAGCATCCATCAACCCTCGTTTCGGGACGTCTCACCGACGCGTTTGTTGGTGGACTTTAAGTTGTGACGCCCCATCTGATCACGCCGGGGCCGCGGGGCGTCCCCTGCCGTCGGTCGCTGAACCAATTTGCCGCAGCCGCACCTTTGCACCGCCAGGCGCATCGCACCGAATTGGTCTGCCGGCTCCGGTTTGCAGTATGAAGTTGTCTGAGTTTTTGTTCAGCCAACCACTTTTTTTCACATGATACAAAGCTTGGGGTAGCAATGGACTCATACAATTCAGCCCGAATCCATGGCCCTTGAATCAGGGGCTGCTTAACTCACTGATGACTGGTACCATGATCTGCAATAGGGCAATGCCCACCGGGCTCTAGCAGCTCAAGCCCCATGGCGGTTCAGCAACAACTCGAAGTCCTCATTCCAGCAGGTGGTTTGGACCAAAACCAATATCATATTATATCAATTATATCTAGTAATTTCGGATTGTCAGTATAGGGGGGAAATGGAACATAGGTGAAACCACCAATTGCAGATAAGGGCATGCCAGGTGATAGAAGGGATGCCAAACAAGAATCGTCAAAAGCTCTCCTTGAACCCCTCAATCCATAACTTTCACCTAAACTCATGATAAACTACCTATGTCATCTCCACCTAAACATATCTAAACTCTTAAACAAAACGTCCATCCTCAGTGTGGATCACAGCAACCCACGGGCCCCTCCCAACTCATCCAGCAGCCCTGGCAGCCTGGTAGAGGTGTTGCAACTCGGGGCCAAAGATTCTCTTCGCCTCTTCCAGCGTAGTCTCGCGGGACTGTTGCCTGAGGGCCCAATGGGAAGCATCGCAGAGTTGGTGGTGAAAACCGGCGGAAAAAGGGAACATATACTGTCGAGAACGGTGGGCTTAAATGATTTGACTGTGGAAAAGGTCTTGCCCAGAAAATTGGGAGTTGGACCAAGCAAAACGGGGATCATGGGTTCTTGAACCCTCAAATTGGCGATATGGTACAAGTAAGGGGAGGGGATTTCATTAATAATGATGATTCTTTCGAATCAACAGACGTGGGTCTTCTTTCGAATCAACAGACATGGGTCCGCCAAGACCAAGTAATGCTCATGTTGGAGTCACAAAATCAGTCTATGCATTCAAACCAGGATTGCAGGCATATGTCTCCATGGACAATATGTACATATCAGTCGATGTCCCACTTGGCAAGTGATTCAAAGCCATCTATATCCGCTATATCTGTTTATGTATGGGATACTCCATAGCTACGGAAAATCACGGTGTTTATACAAGAGGTAAATCATCGATATAAATGGGCCATGTTCCATAGCAAGTACCAACTGGCTAACCCCAGCTGGTGGACATCAACCCATGGCTGGTCATCTGCAATGCCACCGGGGCACTGATTGTTCAGCCGCTTAATGTTGGCCAAAAACTCCTCGGCGGCGCGGCGAAGTACAGCAACTGGAATTGGTGGAAAGTGACAAGTTCACTTGTGGGTTGGACAAAACAAGATAGGAAGAATCCACGTCGTCTGCATGTCCATCATCCGTTTTTGATGGAAACTATATGCTTCGGTGGGATATGCTCTAACACCATACCTTACCCATCAATGGTTCGCAGGCAGGCAATTCTCTTATACATCTATTGACGACTTCAACGAATTCTTGGAAACTATACATGCAATATAGCGTCCAAGAATCGAACATGATCACAACACAGCAGTTTGCCAAAAATCCCTTCAGTGAGCCACCAAATCGATCCAAATCGTTGCCAATTTGTCCATCCATCCTAAAGTATAAACAGTAGTGAACAGCACACCGCTGACCCGTGCTAAAGCAGGCTGCGCTTGCCAAGCCACATTGAAGGCTTCATAGGACAGGCTATTTCGAGCCTGTGGCAAATGCTGAATATCGAATTAACCCGGTTTTGCGACCCAACAGCAGACAGGATACCCAAATTCAAGGTGAGAAAGTTCTCGAGTAGCGTCCATGTTTGGCCAGATATTGGCTCTCAGAGTGGAGACAAAATGGCAAACAAAGTAGGAGACACATTTGGAGACGAAGATGGAGACAAAGGTTGAGACAAAACGAGAGACAAAGTGGGAGACAAAGTGGGAGAGACACTGGAGGCACAGCGAGGACCAAGCTGCAGTGGTTTGGCTGGCGACGGTTTTGTTCAGATGGCCTAAAGACTCAGGCAAAGCTTTCGCCCTGTGACTATTACTCTCTGATTTTTCTGCTCTGAAGTCAACTTGCAAAAAGCTTTGAAACTACTAAAATTATCTAAAATACTCAGAACGTGCCAGGAATTAAGATCGCTCAAACTCAATGCCTTTTCAACCACTCTTTGCACGGCACCGTTGATCCATATCCTACTTCTACATGTCTATGCAATGTAGTTTGGACTAATTAGGATGGTGCAGCAGCTATCTCAAGAGACATTGTTGTATCTGTAAGGCCATGCTGCCAAAGGAGTATGGCAACAGCACGGTGGCCACCTACAGCAGCACACATCAGTGCTGTGACACCATGGCTGTCTGCTACCCTCACATCGGCACGGTACTGTAACAGCAACCGGACCACAGCTTCATGGCCCCCATTAGCTGCGAACATCAATGCCGTGAAACCACCGTTGTCTGCTGCCCTGACGCCAGCACCGTGCTGCAACAGCAGCTTGGCCACTGCCTCATGGCCACCTACAGCAGCAGCCATCAGTGCGGTGAAACCATCGTTCATTTCTGCCCTCACTTCAGCACCATGCTGTAGCAGCAGCTTGGCCATGGCCACGTGGCCACCTAGAGCAGCACCCACTAGTGCCGTTGCACCATCCTTGTCTGCTGCCATCACATCGGCACCATGTTGCAGTAGGAGCTTGGCCACGGCCTCGTGGCCAGTTTGAGCTGCACACATCAGTGCCGTTTCACCATCCTTGTCTGCTGCAATCACGTCAGCACCCTGATCTAGCAGCAGCTGGGCCATGCATGGATTTGATGCCTTCATCAGCATGCTGTTCAGCCAGGCTCTTCTCTCAGTTGCTTCAGCAAAACTGCAGCAAATCTCGGCCAGCTGCCCAGAACTAACATGAGCTCCATAAAGGCAGCACTTGGCCGCCAAAGCACAGTCACCCCTAGCCATCAGGATCTCAAGCATCGTGTTGGAGAGCAGAGACTTCATGTAGCGGTCAAAGTCTGTGAAGAACTTCGCCAATTCATCAGTTCCTCTTTCCATGAAGCTACTGAAAAATCGCTGGGCACCCAATCCATCTATGGCACCCCTGATGGATTTGTTGGCGACTTCAGCCCAAATCTGGTACTTGTCAGCGGCCACTGAACTTTGAGCCTTGGCAGCTGACATGTTCCACAAAGCCTGGCACGTGGCTTCCAGCATCTTCGTGCTCACAACTCGGTGCCCACAGGTCTGACGTTGGGACAAAGAACCTTCACTGCAAATCAGTTCAAAGGGCCGCTGCAAGTCCTTTAGACGAGAAGCCTCAAATAAGCACCACATGCGAGAAAATGGGTTAATTTCTTCGTCCAAAACCATCACTGCACCACCAGTTGCCTGCGCAAGTGCTGCATTGAATGGCCCTTGCTGGGGGTTTTCCCCCACCTCCTCGGCCACGTTGTGTTGGTTCAACGCAAACAGGCAAATCCAGTAGACAAGGGCCTGCTTTTCTGAAGTCATCTTCTGATGGTTGGTTTCTGCCCACAAGTCAAGCGCTGTGACGGTGCTGGTGAAGTCGTGGCCCCAAAAGTGGGACACAAAGCAGTGAACAAATAGGCCGAATGGATTCACCAGTTGCGAAAAGGATAAACATCCATGTGCTTCTGCAACTGTATGCTGCTCATCGTGCTCACGCGCTCCACAGATCCCTGGTTTCGACATTGGAGTGACAACAAAGGTATCCAAGGCATAAAGGTTAGGATTCTGCCTGAACTTCGTGCCGTTCGCAATGGCATGGGCATTCTCCGCGTTGAAGGACTTGCACTGTGCAGCTAGCCATCCGTTCTTCAGGAACAAGGCTTCCAGATGTTGTAGCTGGCCCAGTGCCATCCCGCGCAAGGAGTGTGGAACCGTTCCTGACTCAGGAAAAAAATGCTGCCAAGTGATTCGATTCACGTAACAGTCGCATCAAGTAATATACAAGGCTCATTTTTCCACAAAATCGACATAGTGTGTCAACAATGCATCAAACCACATTCAAAACGCCAGCAGGATCATGCTCCATGGTTCCCAGCATGCCCAAAATTAACGGACCGGATAACCCCACAAGTCAACTCCTTCCAAGAAACACCAAACAGATGTGAAAATGAGATGGTAAAGGCAGGAAAGAGAAAGGACATGGTGGAACAAAGAATGTGTTCAAGCACTTGTGTGTGACAGCGCTGTGTGTGACAAAGTTGTGTGTCAAAGAGTTGTGCGTGACAGAGTTGTGCGTGACAAGGTTGTGTGTGAAAGAGTTGTGTGTGAAAGTGCTGTGTGTGACCAGGTTGTGCGGCAAAGAGTTGTGTGTGACAAGGTTGTGTGTGCAAGAGTTCTGTGTGACAAGGTTGCGTGTGTGAAAAAGTTCTGTGTGAAAGAGTTGTGTGTGTGACAGTGCTGTGTGTGACCAGGTTGTGTGTCAAAGAGTTGTGTGTGACAAGGTTGTGTGAGAAAAAGCTGTGTGTGAAAGCGCTGTGTGTGACAATGTTGTGTGTGACAGAGTTGTGTGTGTGACAATGTTGTATGTGAGAAAGTTGTGTGTGACAATGTTGTGTGCGAAAGAGTTGTGTGTGAAAGCGCTGTGTGTGACAAAGTTGTGTGTGAAAGATTTGTGTGTGACAAAGTTGTATGTGAGAAAGTTGTGTGTGACAATGTTGTGCGCGAACAAGTTGTGTGTGAAAGTGCTGTGTGTGACAAAGTCGCGTGTAGGTGTAGGTTGTATGTGGAAGTGTTGTGTGTGAAAGACTTGTGTGTGAAAGACTTGTGTGTGAAAGATTTGTGTGCGACAATCAGTCAAAGAGTTGTGTGTGAAAGTGCTGTGTGTGATAAAGTTGTGTGTCAAAGAGTTGTCTGTGACAAGGTTGTGTGTGAAAGAGTTGTGTGTGTGTGTGAAAAAGTTGTGTGTGAGAGTGTGTGTGTGAGAGTGTGTGTGTGAGAGTGTGTGTGTGTGTGTGAAAGTGTGTGTGTGTGTGTGTGAAAATGTGTGTGAGAGTGTGTGTGAGAGTGTGTGTGTGTGTGAGAGTGTGTGTGAGAGTGTGTGTGTGTGAGAGTGTGTGTGCGAGTGTGTGTGAGAGTGTGTGAGAGTGTGTGTGAGAGTGTGTGTGTGTGTGTGTGAGTGTGAGTGTGAGTGTGTGTGTGCGTGTGTGTGTAACATCTGAATAGATGTAAAACTTCTACCTTATCTTACTGCAGGGGCGTGGCACTCATGTCCTACCACACGCAATGAAGCTGTGGGCATGAGTGGGATGGGAAACTTGGCCGGTTTCCTGTACCTGCACCTATATATATGTATATATTATTCCTGCCCCTGGGCGCAGCTGGGGGGGACCTATATCTTCTCGCTATTGTATATATATATACTTCCATCTTTTCATCCTTATGGTTGGTGTTTTTTGCGCGTCTGCACTCTAGTCACCAATTCGATACGATGTTTCTGTTCAAGTGTGTTACTCATGTCGGATTCCGTCAAGGTGGCATGAGCCCTTCGGGGAATACCTTTCTAGGTACATTGCCGGACACTTCGACCCGACAGCCGAATTTACACTTTTAGCAATAGTAATTCGTCTAAGTAAAGTGGAACAGTTGGCCATTTTTCCATTTCTCACCCAGTCGAGTCGGTCGACTTCAGTGTTGAACAGCTTGCCGCCGTGCCTGGCCCTCACCTTTTGAATGAAACAACGTGCCGCTGTCCTGGGCAATCACCATTCCGTTACAGCAGGCAGTCGATACCTGTCGAACTATGTTGAAACAGCTGCCCGCAGTGTGGGATCTCCATTTTACCGACTGACAGACAGACTGTTGAAACACCTCCTTTTTTCCACGTTGCTCAAGAGAGACAGACAGCATCCTTCAGCAAGTGTCATATCATGATCAGGCCAAAGGACATGCTTGCAGGTGTGGTACTTCTTTACTTTTGATGGTTGTCTAGTGAGGTCAGTTGTGCACGTAATTCATTTGACAACGTAAGCCGTCTATTGAGCCCAGGCTCAATTACTAAAGTGACAGCAGAGGGCCCTTGAGCCTTATCACGACAACTGCATCGCTGTACTAGAGTGCATCTTTTCTTGTAACTAGTCCCCCATTGGTCCCCTATTTCATGTGTTTCCCCTGCGTGCCAGGTCAGGTTTGGGTCTGTTGCGTGCTTAGGTAGGTGTTGGCTCTTGCCTTGTAGGTTGTGTCAGGCGCGTCGGTCCGCCCCCCCCTCCTCTGGTTTGGGTTTGGTCCTTTGTCCTTCCGCCTTTTGTCTTTGCCCTTGCCTTTTCAGGGTTCGCCCGCTCCGGGCTAGGTGTGTTGGTGTGTGTTTTCTCTCTTCCTTTTCTCTTTTGTGTTCCCCCTTCCTGGGTTCCGGTTAAGTAACTTTCATCTCATTTTCATCGTCATTTCATTGTCATTGTCATCTCATTGCTGCCCCGCTGCGGCGGGGCGTGTGTGTGTAACATCTGAATAGATGTAAAACTTCTACCTTATCTTTCTGCAGGGGCGTGTGGCACTCATGTCCTACCACACGCAATGAAGCTGTGGGCATGAGTGGGATGGGAAACTTGGCCGGTTTCCTGTACCTGCATCTATATATATATATATATATATATATATATATATATTAGTCCTGCCCCTGGGCGCATATAAGTCGCAGCTGGGGGGGACCTATATCTTCTCGCTGTTGTTTTATACTGTCATTGACTTCCGTGATTATACATATATATATATATATATATATATATACTTCCATCTTTTCATCCTTATGGTTGGTGTTTTTTGCGCGTCTGCACTCTAGTCACCAATTCGATACGATGTTTCTGTTCAAGTGTGTGTGACAAAGTGGTGTGTCAAAGAGATTGTGTGTGAAAGAGCTGTGTGTGACAAAGCTCTGTGTAAGTTGTATGTGGAGGTGCTGTGTGTGAAACCACTGCCAGCCCAGCGCCGTAAGTGCCACGCCTGCCACACGAAAGGCACATGGATGTCGCCAAGTGCCACGCCTGCCACACAAAACAAAGGCAGATGTCGCCACGTGCCACGCCTGCCACGCGAAAGAGGCGCGGCGTCACACCGGACCAGCGTCGACCAAGGCCGCCACCAGACCCAGCCCAGTGCCCTGAGTGCCACGCCTGCCGCACAAAACATAGGCAGATGCCACAAAACAAGGCAGATGTCATGCCTGCCACGCAAAAGAGGCGCGCATCACACGGGACCAGCGCCGACCAAGGCCGCCACCAGAGCCAGCCCAGTGCCGTGAGTGCCACGCCTGCCACGCAAAACCAAGGCAGATGTCGCCACGCCTGCCACGCAAAAGAGGCGCGGTGCCACACGGGGCTAGCTGACTAGCGCCGACCAAGGCCGCCACCAGAGCCAGCTCAGTGCCGTGAGTGCCATCGAACGGCACATGGATGTCGCCAAGTGCCACCTGCCACGCAAAAGAGGCGCGACGTCAGCGCCAACCAAGGCCGCCACCAGAGCCAGCCCAGTGCCCTGAGCGCCACGCCTGCAACACAAAGAGAGAGTTGCGTGTGTGACAATGTTGTGCGTGTGAAAGAGGTGTGTGTGTGTGTGAGAGACAGAAAGAGAGAGTTGTGTGTGACAATGTTGTGTGTGTGACAATGTTGTGTGTGAGAGAATTGTGTGTGACAATGCTGTGTGAGAGAATTGTGTGTGACAATGCTGTGTGACAATGCTGTGTAACAATGCTGTGTGACAATGCTGTGTGACAATGCTGTGTGACAATGCTGTGTGACAATGCTGTGTGGCAATGCTGTGTGACAATGCTGTGTGACAATGCTTGTGGGTGTGTGTGTGTGTGTGTTTTGCTCACGCACCTTTTCGATCTGCAAAGGTTCGTGCCAGCCATCGTCACCGGGTGTGACGGTTGCATTGTTAGGAATCCCCTGGCATCTGCTTTCATAGCAAAATTTTGAAAAGATCGCCTGTCGTCCTTTGGTCTTTGATGGAGAAAATGCAAAAAAAATCATGGCATCAGGAAGGAGCAGAGATTCGTTGGTTCTGCGTCTGCATCAATGCCAAGATGGCACGTTCAGGATCTTCTGAGGTTTGGGCAGGTGCAGCAGCTGGCACGTAGCTGAACAGGTGGGCACAGTCGCTGCGTACCATCCAGACCATGGTCACATTCCTGGACATCCAAGGTTCCAGGCGCCATCCTGGTGTCGGTCTACGCCAATCATCGCACATGAGCCATTGGGTGGGTTTATAAAGACCCACCAAGGAAGGAAGCACCTTGACTGCAGTTCGATAGTGGCCCGCCCCATCAGCACCAATGTGTGAGGCAAGCGCAACAGCAGTGTATTCAGCAGAAGCCATGTGCAACTTATCGCCGGTGAATATGGGTATCTCAATCTCAAGCTCAAAATCCAGCATGCACTCACTTTTGAAGATGCTACCATCTGTGGCCTGAGTCCAACGATCGACCTGCACGCAGACGCATTCAGAAGCCTGAGTCATCGCAGTGCACATTCCATCCACCTGACACCACAGGCGGAACAAAGTGCTGAGATCACATTGTCGCAAAGAAGCATGAAAAGTATCAAACTGCAGGCAAATGGGCATGTATGCTGAACTACGATCAATCACTGTGACGTGGCCGTTTTGGTCGCAGTGGCGTTCCCAGCTCATATTGAAGGCAGAGGTGCTCATCAAATCAAACCAACGTGTCACAAATTCAGCAGAATCCTGCTGCGTGACATGGCTCGGAGCATCATCTGATCCGAGACATTCCCAGCAACGCAAAATGTCTTGGAACCAAGCTTCTGGGGTCAAACTAGCAGCAAAAGAATCATGCGCACAAATGAACTCAAATAACATCTTGCGTTGACATCCCCAAACTGTGTCATCTGGGCAGCTCCAGCTGAGAGTTGTCCACAAGAAACTGAGAACTGCAGAATTGGCAAAGCAAAAGTTCCCAGGGTTCTCAAAAATCAAGTGGGCCAGCTTGTGCAACAGGGCAGTACGCCAATGAGTCAGGCCTGTCGTGGCAGTCAGCTCTCCTCCTTCGGAATTTGCTTGGAGGGAGTCTTGCCTTTGCCCTTCCCGGCCTTTGGTTTTGCCAGGATGGAGATGCAGGCTGAGGGCCAGCGGGCTCTGAAAATTGGCATGCCTCTTCAGTGATGTTCCCAGCAGCAGCCACACGCTCGACTGGGGAAGCTCCAGGAAGAGATTCCACGGGTTGTGGATGCGCACACTGAGTTGTAGTTTCCATGGAGACACTGAGCTCTTGGATTTTGTTGGCAGGGCATGAAATCGGCGGACCAGATTCACGTCCGTCACCATTTCCAGGAGATCTTGGCAGCGGGCAGAATCAAATTGTTCTTGAGAGTGGCCTGCGTGACCGGGGAGTTCTCCTCCGCTTGGCCCACAATGTTGACCCGGTTCAGCAGCTCGTTCAGAAGTACCTGGATCATCTTTTGGCGCAATGGCATCCCTGGTGAGGTCGACTGCTGCTGTTGTGCCTGTTACCAAGCCTCCGTGGCTTTGAGGAGCAGTGGCAGACAGCCGTCGCTCGCGCTGCTGTCGGTGGTGGGGATCGGGGTGTCTTCCGCTTTCGTCGGCTGCTGGTCCTTGTCCGTCTGTACTGCCAACTTTGCCATCAATGCGACTGCCTTTGTGAGGGTCTGATGACTTTCGGGCACGGCGCCCTTTCACTGCTGGCGCAGAGTCACTGAGCTTTCTCTTCGTTGCTTTTTGGTCAGCCCTGGGTTCCCCTCCAACTTCAAACTGGGATCTGCAAAGAGTGGAGCCAGATTCCGGAATGCAAGGACCTGCTCTGAGGCGTTCTGATCCACTTCCTCCATGTCGAGGTCCGCCATATGCCGCAAGAGTCAAGGCCACGGACGCGAGGCCACAAGCAGTGCATTTGTGATCATCAATGTGCAAGGCGTCAAAATGAGGCATGAGAGTGGTCTTATAAAACTTGGTCAATTCATCAATTCCCCCATGAGCCTCAAAATAGTGAGCATGAATCGCAGCAGGATGGAGCATCTCATTGCAAAGAAAGCAGCGGCTGCGCATGAGCCGTAGGATGGCTTCATCATTCCACAGCGCTGGCAAATTCCTGTCAGTCAAAGCTTTCTCCAGTGCAAATCGAGCAGCACGATCAGTCAAGGCTGCAAACATGCGTCCCAGTCCAGCTTCTGTCACAAAAATGGAAAGAAAATGACATCTTTCAATCTCATGTACAACATCGCTAGCTGGCGCAGTGGCAAGCATTTTGAGATGTGCCTGGATTACAGCAGCAGCCATTCAAACGATACCACAAATCGACCATCAGGACTGTCAATGTCTGGGATGAAGCCCAGAGCCTGGAGTGAGCCGTCTGAAGATGGCCAGCAAGGTCGCCGGCCCTGGTGAATCGGCAGGCACAATGTTGACAATGTAATGTCAAACGCAGTCGATGATGGGCATGCTTCTGTGCACAGTTCACACCGCAAAGCAACTGCTGTCAAAGAATCGCCTGTTGTGAGGCCTGCGCCATAGATGAGCAGCATGGCAACTTGTGACCAACAGTTGCACAAGTGCTGCTTCAGAAAGATCCCCTGGCAAAAATCGCAGGGACTGTCTGTCACATGCAGATTCGAAAGCTGAACGCTCTTAGCTGTCACCAACGGCCAGAACGTGGGGTGCTCTTGCTTCAGGTGCATGTTCATGGATTGGGCTCGGCCAACATATTTGGCACACAAGCAGCAATATTTGGCTAGTGATTGACACATGGCCTGTTCACGCCGCAACAAGTGCCACTGTTTGCGCGCCACAATGTCCAAAAGACGTGGTCCCCACTCTTGTGCATGGACATGGCGTAAGTCAGGTTCTTGAAGCATCACTGCACCCCGCATTGCCTCATCACTGCGGTGTGGCGGAACAGGGCCAGAAAAGGACTGCGACATCTGCAGTACTGGCAATGGACTCAGTCCAGTGTCAGGGCCAGCTTGATGTACCTGACAGCCACGTTGCACATGAGTGTAAAAACTGCGCCAACTGGTGAAAGATCGAAAACAATATTTGCATTGAGGAAGACCATGAAGCATGTAAAGCTTGGGGTCATGCAAAAAAGTTCGATACATCCGATGTCCATGAACTTTGGTGCAGTGTTTGCGCAGTTCAGTGGCATTCATGGTGTTAAATGAACAAAAAGGACAGTGCAATACAGGTGTGGCAAAGGGCACCGGCTGCTGCAACAGTTCAGAACCTCCAAGACCTGCATTCAAACCACTGTGTATCATGTGGATCAAGTCATGCAAATGTCCCCAATCTTATTGATGCACCGCATCAAAAGAGGCAAGATGTGGAAGTCTGTCAGTGACGGACCTCAAGAGTCCTTCGGCAGTCTTCCAAAGCCAGGCCAGGGGCGGATCAATGTTGTGATGCTGAAAAACAAAATGGTGACTGTCTCCAGTGTAAAACGCATGGTCACTCACAACCTGTCACAACATAGAATACATACACTTCTGCAGCTTGTTCAAACCAGCTGGTGTGATGCCAACAGTGCACAAACCGTAGGTTAAAACCGGGTAAACGCAAGTTGACCAAAGTTGCAGCCTGTACTTTGTGCTCATGCCCCTACGGCCGGTGAGCCACTTCTGTAGCAAAGAAAATGCAGTGTTCTCAATGTCAATGTGTCATCTTCAGGTGCACCATAGCTCATGATGGTGCCCAAGCACTTGGTCTTTGCAACAATGGGAATGAGATGACATGTGGAGCCGCCATCATCAATTTTCAGCCATTCTTTGCCATCTTGTTTCTCAGTGATCTGGCCACGCACGCGGCGGCAAGATGTGCCCGCAATTGACAGTAGGGCCGCGGATTTGGCAGCATTCACAGTCATGCCAAGCTTTTCAAACACAGTGAGTGCAATCCCAATGAACCGCAACGTATCATGGAGTTCATGCATTGATGTGAAGACGCCACCAAAAGCACTATCATCAGCAAACAAATTAGTGTTGGCAAGGATCCATTCCAGGGGCACCTGCTGGGAAATTTCTTGAAGGAAAAAAACATAAAGCAATTGAAAAGCCAGGGTGCCGCCTTGCAACCCTGTCTCAAACCCTTGCCCACTGGTACTGGAATGTCAATGTCTTTTTGTTGAACAAGATAGCGAGTGTTTTGATGCCAGGGTGTCAAGAGTCAGAATTTGGGGGTCAATGTCCAGCTCATGCAACCTCGTAAACAAAAGAACACGGTCAATGTTGTCAAACGCCTTGGACAAATCAACAAAAACTTGGATCCCACCGCATAATTTGTGAGAAGAGGCACCCAAGGATCTGGCTAGGACACTGGGTCGTTGCGCTTTGATGAGTTGCCCGACTCCTTTACAATGTCCTATGACACGAAGCAATGCATCTTGCGTCGATCTGCGTGGCAAATACGACCAAATAGGCCAACATGTGATGTGATGCATGGGTTGTCGGAGGCCTATTTTAGTAAGGAGCCCAATGAGAGCCTTACCTATCGGTTCTTGAAGCGCCAAAGGGCGCAGGGCTTCAGGGGTGATAGGGGGCTTAAGGGGCTTGGGGATGAGCAACAACCAACTAGATTTCCACCAATCAGGCAAATAAACATCATCACCAATCCACCAAGAGTGCAAAATGGGATAAAAATGTGAGGCCAACAACTCTGCGTGTTCACGCCAGGTCAGGGCAGGGGCGCACACCCTGGCTACTGCTTTGGTGGCAGGAATCGCACGGAGGGCCCTCACAAGTTCTTCCATGGTGAAAGGAAGACCTGTTGCATGGTGTGCAGGGACCGGAAAAGTGGTCGGACCATGCCAAGTCTTCCGCACAAAGGTTTTGAGTATGGCAATTTCCTCTGCAGGTGTGGCCAGATTACCATTAATGTTTCTCAACTGAATACGTCTCCTAGGAATCTTGGGTGCAAAACGGTTGATGACCTGAAACAATTGGTATGTGTCATGATTCAAGGCTGCTGTTTGTGCTGCAGCAATGGCATCTTGAAACTTGGTTTGGCGGACCTGATAGGCATGCTGTCTGTGATGCCGCTTCAGAGAAAGAAACCTGGAAATGTGATGCCATGCATGAAAAACAGTGCTAAGATCATGTCCTCTCAACTGCAAACAGTGTTGGCGATGCTGCCATTTGTTCAGTATCATTGTGGCACTGGCAGTGGAAGGATTTGCACTACGATGTTGTGGAAAACACTTAGCAAAACAGTCACCAGCTATGCGATGCAAGTCTGGAATAAACGATTCTGTCTGATCTGGTTTGAAGAGCCGAGCAGCCAGTTGCTCACCAGACACATGCATGAAGTGTGTCCACTCATCAGTGCCAGCATTGCATGCCCTGCGTCCCTGTTGTCGTTGCTGCAGAGAGATACCACCCGCAGTGCCTGACCATGGTGGGGGAATCCAGCATTTCAAGAGTTGACCTACCATCGGCTGATGTCCTTCAAAATCATCTTGCACAAACAGAGCGCGATTGGCATAGCAAATGTCTTTGGCCACTCCATCTGCAGTCTGTCGGCGTGTGATGATATAGTCAATACGTGAAACCTGGTTAACTTTGATATATGTGGGACCGAGTTCTGGTTTCCACGTGTTTAGGGCACTTAATCTGTGATCCCGCAAAAGACGTGAAAAGGATCCACAATCTGCATGTTGGGCACCAAGAATCTGGTAACCCTGCCATCGAAATGTGGCCGGGCCTGCTGAGGACTGAACAGAAGGGAGGCTGCAATTGAAGTCGCACACAAAGGCCAACATGTTGCGTCGTGCAAGGCCAGAGAGGTAGGAATCCAGTTTGCCCCACCAAGACTGTCGATCAACTTGACGTTGTCGATGGGAAGCCTGGGTGTGTTGATAACAGCAATGTCCATGCATCTGCCAGAGAATCGTAACTGAACATGTAGAAGGCGTCCCTCGATGACCGAGGTCCATCGTATATCAGACATCTTGGAAAAATGCTTGGCCACCAAACAAAGCACACCCTTTCCTCTATGAGAAGCTGAGCCGGTATGTGTTAGGTTCCAGTGGTCATCTTGCCAGTCCCCCCTCAAAACACCATCTTGTTTCAACCAGTACAGCAACCTCAATGCCTTGCTGACGCATCCAGTACTTCACTTCGTCCAGCTTGGCCGCAGCCAGACCAGAGCAATTCCAGACCAACAGGCGCAATCGTCGCCTGTCCATGTGGCGCTGGTTGCGCTGAGGAAGATCTGCTGCTGGAGTAACAGTGGTGTCAGCATTCGGCATCATATTCTGTTGATCGAAAAAAGGGAAATCAGAGGGTGTGTAGCATCTGCCACGATACCATGCAAGACCATCACGACAAGCTCGTCTGAAGGCGCGCTTCAAACTGCGTTTCACAACTGCTCCATGAGAAGCATGCCCGGCTGGTTTGCTACCGCAAAATGCAGGCTGAAGTCCATGTAGCTTTGCGCCATTTTGCAGAATGAGGTTGGTGACCCATTCCGGTTGCGCTTCAGCGCTCCCCATGGATGAAGGAGCGCAACCCTCGCCCTTGTGTCTCACTTGCATCAAAGCTGGTAAAAGCAGGAAAAGAACCAAATAGAGTTTCCACCTGGTTCGCCTGACAAAAATCGAGACACGTCCGGATTTGGGACCGGACCTGCAGCACGATGTGTTGAATCTGTCGTGAAGCACCCAGAGCAACTGAGAGCGCCAGTGATTGAATAGCCAAAGAAGAATCCACCCCGTTATCAAGCAGGAAACAATGAGCCAAATATGAAAAATGTAAGAGTCACGCAACTCAAGGGCAAATCGTTGTGCCAGCAGGAGTAGGCGTGACCAGGAGCTAAAAAGAGTGTCTGTGCCAAATTGTAAGTTGAAGAAGAATCGCACAAATAAAATCGTAAGGCCAATGACAACCAGTATGGGGAGCCTACCCCCTGCACCCAATGAATCAGAATAGCTAAGGTCGTCCAGCTCGTGTCCAGCAAAAGCCACCCTGTGGCAATCAAGAGGCAGCGTATATTAATCCAGACAGGGAACCAGAAGGTGCCAGCAATGTGGCACTCAGAGAGAAATCAATCAAATCCACTCGCAATGACGGCGCAATTGTCGCTGAAATCCTTGGCAGAGAAGGTCCACCTAGGGAAGGAAGGCCAGTCAGGTGATGGGAGCCTGCCCCAACGTAGTGTGCTTGTGCAAGTACAGGAACAATGGAGCCTGATCGCTGGTGCTTCCGCTCAAAGTCGAAAATGGGCAAATTACCCGGAGCGATGTCACTGCTGAGGCCAGTCAGTTGGCGGGAGCCTACCCCGTGAAATGAATCAAAGAAACCAGGAAATACTGAAAGTCCGAAAATTATAGAATATGAAGTATCCGCTGTCAAATTGTAAGCCAGAAACACACCTGTGGCCAGGCAGAAAACGGGAGCCAACCCCGCAGTCTGGTGTGTTCTGTGGGGCAAACTCACAAAGCCACAGCAAAGGTCCTGCGCAGTGAAAAAGTTGATCAACGTGTCCTGGTCGCCAAGTCCAATAGACAGCAGACGCTCTGTCCAGGAGCAGCACTGCACAGTGGTAGTCTTTGGAATCAGCAATGCAAACGTCACAGGGCAAAAAATGATGGTCCACCAAATTGGGTCTGCAGCTGAAGATCTGATCAACGAAAATGCACAATGCGCCCCAAATTGTCAGGAGCTTCGTGATGCGCAACAAGCTCCAGAGAGCAGGAAATGGCAAAACAAATCGGAAATGAATCAAGTTGCAATGGCACAGCAAAAGATATGGCTCTGGTGGATCCGCCCCCTAACTATCCGCGCAGCGGTGCCGCTGGTGGCACAACTTGGGTGCAGCACTCGTGTCTGCAAAGGGCGTGTGTGTGTGTGTGTGTGTAACCCGCTATAACATGCGGTTATTTATGTATACTGAGTAACGGACTTGTACAGACTGCAGGGGGGCAGAGGGGACTTGCAAAGCTCTGCCCAACGAAGCTCTTTGCAAGCATCCCAGGAAGCACGGATTGATCACCCGCGTGTGCCTGCGCTAACCAGTTTGAACTGTTGTCCAAGCTGTTTAGGTTCCTTTCAGGCGAGTACAAGAACATCTCCCTACCCTTCCTCTCTCGACCATATCTCCAGTGTGTTTGGGTGTTTGACCTCCCTTGGTCGCACCGTCGGCTCCTTTTGGCGAGACCTAGAGCATGAGCGGGCATTTTCCCGTATAGATCGAAGGCAACCACATAAGTCTGGTAATCAACTTATGGGTGCTACGCCAGAGAAGTTGCCCCCAGTAACTGACTGGGATCAGCAATCAAGAGCCGGAGTCACTTCAGCGGAGGTGCGCCGATAGTGACGAGCATGAGACTAACCAGGAAAGAGAAGGTTCATAGAACCGGGAGAAGACGTTCACACGTCATTGAGAAGGCCCATACGGAACCATTGAGAAGGTCCACATGGGACCAGAATTCGACACATCTTTCTGTCTTGCACTCAGTTCCAACCCCCCTCCCCCACTTCTGGTGTGATCCTGGATACATGGTTATAGCTGGATGCACCTCTCTTCTTCTCCCCGGTGGGTCCATGGATGCGGCATGCATAGCTTGGGACACCANGATACATGGTTATAGCTGGATGCACCTCTCTTCTTCTCCCCGGTGGGTCCATGGATGCGGCATGCATAGCTTGGGACACCACCCTCCCTTCTCCTTCCCATCTTTTTTGTCCTCCTCTTCTTTCTTCCCCCTCTTCCCACCCGCCCAACCCTTCTAAACCCTTCCCCGCCCCTAGCTCAGGTGTGTGTTTGTTCCTCCCGTTGGCTGTCCTGCTTCAGTTGTCTCCGCTGCTGTGTTTTGCTTTGTTGCCTGTTGTGCTTGGTGATGCTTGCTCCTTGTGCGTGCCAGGGTTGGGTTCCTGTGTGCTTTCTCCCCCTAGCCTCCCCCTGTCCTTTTCTTTGTTCTGCCTGCTTGTCGTGTGCTCCCCCTGCCTGTTTTCTGCCTTTGTTGTGTCGTCCTTCGTTTCCCTGTTGTTTGTTGTGGCTGGCTGTCCTTGTTCCCTTCCCTCCTTTCCCCTCCCCCCGCTTGTGTGGTGTGTGTCATTGTCCAGCAAAATGGCACTATTTGCTGAGGAAGACTTTCTTGGACACGTCAGATTTTCAAAGATGCACACAATTGGCTAGTCAGATTTTGCACAATATTCATGGTGTGACATACTGGCCATGTTTCTTGTGTTGAATTTTCAGTGGATGCGTCAGCCTTATGACAGTCACATCTTTTGGACGAAGTGCATTCAGTTTGGCAAACATTCTTGCATAAGAACACTGAATCTTTTGAGCAGTTCCTTCACAAACTTTCGACTTCGTTGATGCAATACTGGCAGATTTTTCGAAACAAGCCTCCTGAGGGAGGCCATTGTGTGTGTGTGTGTAAACTGCTAGTAACATGCAGTCTAAATATCAACTATGCAGGGGGCCTGTGGACGCATAGATGGCACGGGCCAACGAAGACCCATCTNCAATCAATTTTGAATCCGTTATGGGAAGAGGCTCAACCCAAGAACCTCCATGCCGTTCTACAGTAACACACAGCATCTCAGGTTTTGTTTTATATATATATATAATTTTGCTCCATCTCCGTTGTCAGGCGTATGACTCAGGCTTCCTCAAGGCGTGTCCAAGGTCATCATTTGCTTCACCTCACTACNGTGGACGCATAGATGGCACGGGCCAACGAAGACCCATCTATGTCGTCGTGAAAACGTACCTGCAATCAATTTTGAATCCGTTATGGGAAGAGGCTCAACCCAAGAACCTCCATGCCGTTCTACAGTAACACACAGCATCTCAGGTTTTGTTNTACCTGCAATCAATTTTGAATCCGTTATGGGAAGAGGCTCAACCCAAGAACCTCCATGCCGTTCTACAGTAACACACAGCATCTCAGGTTTTGTTATATATATATATAATTTTGCTCCATCTCCGTTGTCAGGCGTATGACTCAGGCTTCCTCAAGGCGTGTCCAAGGTCATCATTTGCTTCACCTCACTACATTGGATACCTTAATCCCACAGTGTGTTACGGGTACTTTACCTCAATTGGTAGTACCGTCTGTCCGTTCGACGGATATGAAAGTCATGACCGGGCATTTTCCCGGTTGCAGAGTGGGATGTCGCCAACATCCTGAAGTTCCCATTGCATATTGTATGCAGTTGAAGCCATTAATGTCAAGGTGGACATTGAAGTTCGTTCAATACAATTTGGCAGCCATAAGGCGAAGTTCTGCCCTATGGGCGAAATACCCACAAGGGAGAAGTACCCACAAGGGAGAAGTTCTTGTCAAAAAGTTCTTGCGGCTTTCTTCTATCGTTGCTGGTCTCAACCTTAGTTCACTGTTTGGGTGTTTTTCCAATTGTTTAACTCCTATTGTTTAACTCCTATTGTTTAACTCTAAAGAACTGTCAAAGCCGTAGTTTTGAGCCAAGGATTTTCGTGCATTTTCGAAATCATCGGGTCCTCCTCCGACCATACCTCTTTCTCCGGGAGTGATTCCTAACAGTATATCCCAGTAGTTGGATCATTTGCGTTCGAGGGAATTTTCTATGTCTTCAATGTTACATACGCAACAAGATCATGCTCGCTCACTGGAGCGAATGGCCATGATGCAACGTCAAATTATTCAGATGCAGCANCTTCAATGTTACATACGCAACAAGATCATGCTCGCTCACTGGAGCGAATGGCCATGATGCAACGTCAAATTATTCAGATGCAGCAAATGCAGACTCAACTGTTGCACTGTATGCAACAACTAATGTTACTATGGCTTTTCAATACAATTCTTTGATGACATCCATGAATCCTTTGCCTTCGGGTGTGGGAAACATGTTGGGTCCAGTGATGACACCGGTTTTGGGTTTGCCGGGGACCCTGGGGAATCTTTTTCCTGAACTACCAGCAGATCGTCCGGGANGGTGTGGGAAACATGTTGGGTCCAGTGATGACACCGGTTTTGGGTTTGCCGGGGACCCTGGGGAATCTTTTTCCTGAACTACCAGCAGATCGTCCGGGACCTCTGATGGTGTCGTCGGTTGGAATACTACCTGTACGTCCGGAATCATCAGTTTTGAGCCAAACGGGTCCGGATCCCAAACGTCCTCGTCGTGCTCTACAGCCAGATCTACACCTTGATCCACACGGTGTAACAGCCTCAAGGGATATTCCGCGATTTGGTCTGTATCACCATGTGAAACAATTTGGATCAAGTGCTGTTCCCCAACAATTTTGGTCTGAAGTTGCTGAACGACTGGTGCCACCGCCTCGTAATGAGACGGTTTCTTTTACCATAGGTCGTACTCATCCTGATGACCCCTTTGCTTCACTTTCTGAAGTTAGAGNCTGAACGACTGGTGCCACCGCCTCGTAATGAGACGGTTTCTTTTACCATAGGTCGTACTCATCCTGATGACCCCTTTGCTTCACTTTCTGAAGTTAGAGAAATGGTCCATCCTCAATTGAAGAATCAGGGCATTCAATGTTGGGTTTCTCATCCAGTGGCAAAATTTTCATCCAAATTGTTGATTGGTGCACGTGACCTCTTTAAGACGATGGACATCCTTTTTCTTTATGAACAGATGCTTCGTATTCATGCTTCAATTGCTGACAATCGATTTCGTATCCAGAATGCTTTTGAAGATGGTATGCTCCTTGAAGACAGTCGTCATCAGCAATGGATACCCAATTCTGGCTATTTTTGTTCAGCACGTGGGTATGTTACTCNATGGTATGCTCCTTGAAGACAGTCGTCATCAGCAATGGATACCCAATTCTGGCTATTTTTGTTCAGCACGTGGGTATGTTACTCACGAGGAATCTACTTTTGTCACACAGTTTTGGCTTGATCATGTTTCTGCTGATTTGACTCGTCAGTATTCTGCACAATTGCGTGCATTTGATTTGCCTGACCCGATTTTGACTTCNNNATTGCAATTTATGCACATTTGGCGCTTCCACACTGGCGTGCGGACAATTTCCAGATTTCTCAATATTTTGGATTTGGACATAACACTTCCGTTTTGGGAATGGCTTCAGCGGTGCGANAGAATGCTTTTGAAGATGGTATGCTCCTTGAAGACAGTCGTCATCAGCAATGGATACCCAATTCTGGCTATTTTTGTTCAGCACGTGGGTATGTTACTCGCGAGGAATCTACTTCTGTCACACAGTTTTGGCTTGATCATGTTTCTGCTGATTTGACTCGTCAGTATTCTGCAGAATTGCGTACATTTGATTTGCCTGACCCGATTTTGACTTCTCTGCGTTTCCTCCTTATCGCTTTGGGACGGTATCCTAACAATGTTTCTCTGGTGGAGAAAGTTGACCTCATTTTCAATTCCCAACAGCAACCGATTGCAATTTATGCACAT
>BGPT01003362.1:12423-42726 GCA_003297045.1 Symbiodinium sp. clade C Y103 | reverse complement strand
TCGCTTGAGATCCTTCGGACACTTCACACAGGGAGATCTTCCTGGGGCGCATCGCAGCATCACAGGCTCCGTGCCCCAGGCGGCCATGTCCACCATGACCCCAGCTGAACATGTCACCTGCAGGCGAACAATTCAACAACATTGAACAACGATATTGGGCAAGTGGGGATTGAAATTTGGACAATGTTCGACTATCATTTGATGCTGATTGTGTATGTTCCAATAGTGTCCAATGCTGGGGACTACAACAGTGGAAATCAAAAAGAATGACAGAAAGCTAAACTTGGCAAACAAATCTTAAGTAGAATCCAATTCACCGAATGGAATTGGTTTCAGGGTGTGCAATTCCAGCTTGTGTCCCTTTTGCATGCCTGCTCTTGTAGCTTAGAAATGCATATGAATACACAAACGAGAACACCAGGAAAACTGTTTTGTTGCTTTGAAGGTATGTAGGCGGTGCAGCCCTCAAGCTTGGAAGAAAAACATGCGGTTCCGTGATAACCTTTGCTCACCTGACATCAAGAAAACCGTGGACAGTACTAGTCAGGAGACCATGGTAGACGATCAGAGAATTTACGAAAAGGTTTGAAATGTGCTTTGATTGTCTTTCTGTCTATGTCTTTCTGATGTGTTTGAGATGATTTCGACAGGTTTTGATGTGTTTCAAAAGGTGTGCCTTNTTTCTGTCTATGTCTTTCTGATGTGTTTGAGATGATTTCGACAGGTTTTGATGTGTTTCAAAAGGTGTGCCTTGCGTGCTGAGTGCCATGGAGTGCTTGGTGCCGGCGGCCACTTGACGGCAGGGCACATTCTCCGACATCTGGACCAGGGCGGGCTCGCACTGATCATAGATTAAACCAGTTCCCAGATTGCCATAGCTCCCAACTCCCCAGGCGTAAATCGATCCATCTTCAGTCAACGCCAAAGTATAGTCTGTTCCGCAGCTGGTGTATGTAAACTCCACTTCTTGTTGTCACTAGTAAGAGATTGAACACATGCTCTGTTGCTCATCAAGCTTGTGACAGCATCAGCTGAACACCTTGAGTTCTTCAAGATTTCCTGGACATCTGAAGTCTTCTTTGGACGTTTGATGCCCAAACGGCCACCATTCCCGANATAGCACAGTGGTTTCCACCACAACTCACCTGAACCACATTTAGTACAAAGAGAGATGCTCCAGGACAAAAGGCTCAGCTGAAAAGAGATTCTCCTCTCAGCCAGTTGTGGCATCACCTGGTTGAACCTCCTTTTTGGTGCATTGAAGGCCATTGAACGCATTGCAAAGAATTCCGATGAGCGCAAAAGCTGTAGCAGGAAGATTCCTCTGTTTGATCAATCTTTTGAGATCATGGAGGCCAAAAAATGACAAAAGGTCTACATAATGTTGTGACCATGTTACACAGGTGCAGGACAAGGTTTTTTGTTGCATTTCATATTTGCAAAGCATATGCCCCAAACTTCTATGGAGAAATGCTTGCATGGTCTCCGGCCATTGTTCAAAGCAGAACCATGCACAAAGAAGCTGGGGGGAATCAGTCCAACCGTATCTCCCAGAGTGTGGAGGGAATCTCCAACTAGTGTGTTTCCATTCCTATCATGATTGTGACAACTGCTTGGATCATGTTCCCAACCGAGGCACAGCTGCAGCAACAGGCCAAGAGCCTNCTATCATGATTGTGACAACTGCTTGGATCATGTTCCCAACCGAGGCACAGCTGCAGCAACAGGCCAAGAGCCTTGCAGCAGCAAGAAGACAACCTCCGCAGAGCCGCACTGGACATCTTTGGAACATAAGTTTTCTTATTTTTCTATATTTTTCTCAACAACACAAACAACAGACATCTTTCAGGTGAAACTTCAAGAAGATCAGCTCCAGTGTCCCATGAGATCCCTTGCGGGTTTGTTACTTTTGCGTGTGGGACATCCTGGGAGATGTCTCTGAACTGTATTGTTTTTTGGATCATATTGGACCCATCTCATTCCGCAAGGACATGGCGGCTTCCGTCAAACTTGCGCCGTTGTTTCCAAAATGCGCATTATGTTTAAAGAATGAGAGAACATCTTAGATGTCTACATACCGCACACCTACTTTACGAAGAGAACAACATCTTCGGCCAAAATCTAGCCCTTTGGTGGCCTCACGGAATCAAACGGCGGCGGAGTGGGGTCGCCACGGTGGACACTCGAGGAGGCTGGGCTGCTTGCGCCGCCGCTGCTTGCGCCGCCGCTGCTTGGTCCGCCGCGATCTCCAACTCCACCTCCACCACCTTGTAGGCGGTGAACGCCAGCCCCACCAGAACCCAGATGGCTTCCCCCAGTGACCCCAGTGCGGAGGCCGTGGTGGCTGTGGCCGCTGTCGCCGCGGCCGTGGTGGCCGCTGAGGCGGCCGTGGCCGCAGTGGCCGTGGCGCCTGTGGCGCTTGGCGCCATGGCCAATGCCAATGCAGCACATTCGAACAATGGCATGGCTTGAAGAAAGTCCAATCTGGTCCAACGGAAGTTTGACATCATCATGATGATAGGCAGCTACCTTTTGTTGCAACAAATTCAAATTCTGTTGCTGCGAGGGCTCTATATCAACAAATTAGTCTTGGATGGATTTCCATGAAGTCGGTAGCAAATCTCAAATGCTCAGGAGTTTCGTAGCAAGTTCTCATGCTGTGTGAAGAATCCGCCAAGAAAAGCGTCAATTGCATCAAATTACATCCATGTGTTCCATATGCAAATGCTGCCAAAAGCGTCCTTACCCCTCAATGTGATGTGCTTCTGGCTCCAGGTACAACCAAAAATCTTAGCAGCAAAATACGGTTCCTTTTGTTCAAATTCCGCCACAAACGTGCCATGCGTTGTGGGAAAAGTTGTCCTAAAACTATGAACCATGTTGGCCCGGTGGCTGCAAACTCCATTTGGGCAAATGGGTTATCTACTTCAACGGCTGGTCTCACCACCTTGTGATTCAATGATATCCAAATATATCCAATGTGCTTCATTTCTACGCCATCTATGCGTGTTCCATGGGTTCACAACCCTGAGGACCAACAAATGGCAGCCGCGACTTTTGCGCGGGCTCTAGCGATTTAAAAATTGACGATTCAAATGCTGAAGCGTCAGCCTGACATTCGCCATGTGAGGTCTATCTTCACTGAATTCTTGCACACAGTTCGATGCAAGATCTCTCAAAGCATTGCAGAACTGTGGCTCCTGGCAGTCAGAAGCAACTGCTGCAATCAGCTGACAGAGGACGGAAGATCCTTTCCAAGTTCGTTCATTGACTTTACTGTCAAACTAACCAGTGAGAAAGTCGATTCCAGCCAATAACCCACAAAGCAAAAGTACGACAAATAGGTGTTTCCTGAAAGGAAGTTACTTCTTTTCACCATTGGTTTCCCCGTTAAGAATTCAGCCAGCATGGATGATGTTCGGATCCCCCCATTTCAGGAAACCCCGGTCCTGCGGCCAAGAGCAATGGAAGGTGATCGCCTGGTTCCTCCTGATTGCTCTGTAGTGATCGTTCTCTGGGCCACACACTTTTCCTGATGAAACATCAACAGGGACAACTGAAGCCCAAACTGACAAGTACAATGTGTCGCTCACGAATTAACTCAAATCAAATTTCATCTCTTCACACCATATTTTGGAATGCTTCAAGTATAATTAAGGATTTAATGATAATCATCACCTACAATTATCATCACCCTCCATTTTCTCAAGTCGTTTTTGCATCCCAGTTTTCTGATCCTCGCCTGTGATGAGGTCAAGAAGGACGATCCCAAAGCTGTACACATCGCTTTTGAAGCTTGAGCGACCTGACATCCAGCACTGGTGAACTTGGGTTTCGGACATGTACGGCGTGAGAGGTTGCACCCTGAAGAAATATATGGATGGCAACTCAACCGACTAAGACTACTATCATCCATTTATCAAGGATTTCTTTGTTGAGAAAGATTTTGAGAAAGACTCACAAGCGATTGCTGTAAATACGAGTTCTCGCGCTTCTCTTGTTTGCAGTTTAATGCAGGAACATAGGTAAACACCACTCAAACCAGGGGCCAAAGATTTCAAGCCCGACCAATTTGTAGCCGAAAAAGGTGGATAGAAAATACCGGTGGATATACATTGGCAACCCATATGCATCCCCAACAGCAGCCTTGTCCTCGAAGGCACTCGGGATCCATGTAGCCAGTGGTGCCACAAACACGAGAACTAAAACGTGTACCTCCCACTTCTCGTTCCTGCACACCTTTGGCCAAACCAAAATCGCTCAATTTCACCGTGGTGAAGGTGCCAGCAGCATCCACATCCACGAGAACATTGGCACTCTTAACATCGCGATGCATGATGCCTTCAGCATGGATATAGGTGAGAGCATCTGCCAATTGCAGTGCTACTTTCATCCGTTCGTCGAAATAGAAACCATTGCTTTCCAAGCACTCGGCCAACGTGTGGACAGAAACGAACTCCTCAATGATCAGAAAACGTCCGTCAGTGGTCACACCCGAGTCCAGCATGTTAGCAATGTTCTCGTGGTTAAGCCTGACATGAGCTCTTTACAGTTGGCAAGAGAAACTAGACAGAAATTGAACACAAAGCAAAGGCAAAGCGGCTGCGCGGTGTCTTTGAACAAGAGCAGTTGGGTGTCCTCACGCTTCTCTTACAAATGGGGATGTGTCAAAATTCAATCCCCGACGAAGTAGCTGACATGTCCCGCCTCTTCATCGCTTCCACTTCTGCCCGAAAGAGCTCAGCCGTATCGTGCATGGCGCACAGCAAAGCCTGGCGAAAATGTGTTGCCCTTGTGGGAGTACGGTCAGTATGGTATGTCTTTTGGTGTTTTTCTTGATTTGTCACTGTTTTGGACCTATGTCCAAGATTTTTGAACATTGAAAAAGCAAAAGTGTGAGCTCTGTGGAGCTTCAGCATTGAAAACGATCGTCGCGGATTCTCAACTTCTCAGAACCCCTCTCTGACATTCCACTCCCAGAATATTCAAAATAAAAAATCGTTGTGGTTGATGATTGTTTCCCACGATCTGTTTCGACTCAGGATCCGCCTTGCTCTCCCGATCGTGCAGCAGTTTGGCCGCAACTGTACCTCCAGCTAACGCCACCTGGTAGACATCGGAGGTCCCTCCCTGCGCCATGGGAACACCTTCGAAGCCACAGGAGATCAGCTCCGCTTCGAAACACAAAGGCATCCCGCTGTAGTCACGGTAGTCCTCCATTGGCTGCAAGAAGCTGGTGGGCACATAGCCGCGACGATCGTGCTGATCTCGTTCTCCTGAAAATGAAAATCATGGAGGACCCCCACTGTTTATCTTTATCTCTGGCCCTGTTCTACCTGCTTCAAGTCCCTTTTTTGTATATCTTCCAATCAGCCCCGAAAATGCAGTTGTGCGATTGAGTCTACTAAGTGATCTTGTTCTTTCGCTGAACACACTGAACTCGCGCCAAGGTTCCCCTAAGGGTGGCCAAGGACCAGCCATTTGAGTCACCCTCCGGATTGAAGTCAAGCTCCGGCTTCCAAATGGCCCTTAGCCCCAAATAGCCCGGCAACAAAACTTAGAACAGCTCTTGACGGGGAAGAGAAGCAGTTGGTCATTCACTCAAATTTAATGTCATTTACATTTACTTTTCCTCCAAGAAGTTGTTAGGTGGGGTCCCTGGAATCTTTTGATTCTTTTGAAGGTAAGAAACCAATCGCCAATCGCCAAATCAGTGTAGTGGCCGTCCAATGGATCCTTGGTCGAGGTTTCAAGCAAACAGTGAGCACAACCATCCGAAGTTTACTCTCAACAATGGCCAAGGTCCAAGCTGAATGTATTGTGAGAACATGATAAGTCAAACACGTTGTTCCAATGTTCACTTCAATCCTGCAAATATCTGTGAATCTTCGTGCCTTTTGCTTATTGTCTGGTCAATCTTCCTCTACCATTTCAGTCAAGAGGCCCCTTCCACACTCTCCCCAACAGTAGAGCAGAAGTCTAGGACCGCGCGTCCGCAGCGAATCCGGGTGGTAGGTGGAGGGCCATTGGACCTTAGTCACTATGATGGAGATGTAATCTACACTCAAACATTCAAGCCTGCGTCTTAGTGAAGACATAATGATTCGATTCTAATGTCTCCTGATGTGACCATCAAAAGAGATCTGAGGCACTATTTTAATCCAAGAAACAAGCAGACTCCTTTTTGTTTCTATGCTTTTGATGTTGAACCATTAAGGAATACCAGCAATCATGTAAAGAAGCTATAGACATCTATAGACTACGTGTGAAAAAAAAGAACTTTGCCATGCCAGGTGACGGTGCCGCTGCGGGCGATGGAGAGGCTGCTGCTGCGTCCGGACCGGTCGAGTCGTTCGAGTCGTTCGGATCGGGGCTGGGCGCCCGGGTTTCGTCGTCCGAATCCGAGGGCTCTGAGGCATCTTCCGCCCGCGCCACGGATTCACGTCGGGCTGAGGTGGGCTTCCCGAAGAGATACACATGGCGTAACCTTAGCAGAAAGCCGCAACAAAGCCCTAAAACCCCAAGGGGAGGGAACTTCGTTTGGCCAGCTCCACAACATTGGAACTACATCTGTTGAGGCGTGCTTTGTGTCTTACTATGTCTAAATCCCTACTGCAGGTTGAAAGAAAGAACCGAAAGGCTCTAAGGCTGCAGCAAAGTGCACCATTGGCCCTCCAACTCTTCACAAATCTGGTTGTAGTGGTAGGGAACGGTAGTTGGAAAGATTCCCAATCTGACCAATCCCGCAGCATGGTTTTTGAAGACCTCCGCTGCTGGGTTCAAATTTTCCAGTGGCTGGGAGAGCCTCATTGATTGATGAAGGTGCTCAGCCCAGTCGGCGGGCAAGTCCAAGCAGAAGCTGCGGTCGAAGTAACGAAGGACTTCCCAGGGCAGGGTCAGACGATAGAGTCGCCATGAAATCCTTGGGGATTCCACGGAAACATCAGATTGACCATACTTGAACCGCTTGAAGTCAGTCAGTCATCTTTAGAGCTGTATCAGATTCTCTGGAACCGGCTGTTAAACTCGATTGTCAGCACCTACAATGACTGTAAAGACTATTTATTAAAAAGATTTCAATAATTCTATCATCTTTGTCTTCCCATTCTTATTGCTGTTGGGTTTTAATCCACAGTTCTGGTATAGTAAAAAAAAAACATCCATATTCTTGCTTGTATTCCCATAATATCCATAATAATCCATGGTTTAAAGCCTCTCCATTTATTTGATGCCCATCTTCAATGGGACCAAGGCTCTGTGGCAACCATCTCACTGCCTGCTGCAGCCAGTGGGGCGCACTGATTAGGCGAATGCGTGGGATCTCTGAACGGTCGTGCTGGGAGAACCAGCCCATGCACTCACTTCCGATTTGAGTCACAACTCCTAAGTTGATGGAATTTGAATGACCAGGAAACATCCAGAAACCCATAAAATGAATACTATACTTGAGCAAAAGGAACAAAGACACAAATAATCGTACAAATGATTATACAATTGAAAGCAGGGGGCCACTAATTTAGTTTCCTCACCATCAGTGACCTTGGGGTGTCTTTATGTGTCTTTGATATGCATCATTACAGCTCGATACAGCTTAAGATCTAAAAATTGGGACTGTCATACGTTTTTCCTGTAGGCCAAGTTAAAGGTTCCCCCCTCATTAGCACATCCAAAATCATCACAGAAGACGGGCATCCGTTGATCTGATCTGAGCTGCATAGATAGTCCTCATGGCCGTCTGCTACGTAGTCTGCTACGTACAGAATGCCTGGAGCTTGTCCTTCAAATTCAGCGCGGACGTTCATTTCGGCTTCCTGCGGATCAATGTCTTTGCAAACAGACATAAACAGAATATGACTACATCAAAAAAAATATAACACACTTTTGACATGGTATCATTATTAGAAATCTAACTATAGGTGAAATAAGTTCTGACCTTTCAATTCAAAAATCAGCCGAAAATGAGACCCAACATGACCCAACCATGTTTCAACATCTCGGCACCAAGCGTTTTTGGCAGAGTGTTCAGCTCCTGAAGCTCACGTATCATCACCTCGTGCGCCTGTTCGATAATCTGATATGGCAGTTCTCCCTGGAAGAAATGCACCACGGCCTCGCTTTGGTAGTGATGCCGACAGGGCCTGGTTGCTGGTTGCTGGGCTGATCTTGAGTACCAAAAAAATGCGGAGGACTGATGAGATTGGGAGGTTTATCCCAGCAAACAAAGATAGGTTTTAAGTTTTAAGACACCTCCACATGATAAGTTCCAAACAGTTCCTAAAATAGCTGGTTCTTGGATATTCTTATGGATTCTCCTCTCATTCAGATGGAAAATTGTCAAGTGGCAGACCCAAGGCCCAGCCTGATTTCGATGTGCGACCACTGCAATGCCACTGAGCTATCATGCCGTTGCACTTCCCTTTCGATCTGACGCATGATGTCTGCGGCCCTCGCCCAATTCTGTGCGTCCTCGAAATGTCAAACTCAATGATCAATGTCTGTCGTGGTGATGTCTTGGTGGTGTATGGTATCATAACATCTGATGATCTATTGCCTCAATTATGTGCCAAGTCTTGGCTGTTATTTACCCTCTCAAAAACCAATGTCGAAGTCAGATTGGTGACTATGTCGCGCCTCGATAGCAACAAACCAGTGCCAAATCTAGTCTTTCCAACCATGAAAAAACATCTCTATGGAAGGTGAACACTGTTCATAAGAGGCATCCCTGCATTGGTTGGGCCCAACCCTGGGTCCTGGTCGTATGGCAAACCCTTCAAAATCAACTTGCCTCACACAGCACATAGTGGTGAAGATGCAATGAAAATGCAATGAATACTGCACGGCAACCACCAGCGTAGCAATCCACCTTTTGCAAACCTTTCAGAACTCCATGGTTTGGTCTCAATCCCTTTGAGAAAAAAGGAAACGGCAGTGGCAATGTCAGAAAGTGGTGGAAACTGTGGGAGCATCAGCTCTGCACGCTTCAGTGCTAGACTCAGGAATGTTGACATGAAGCAGTTTGCGAACTTCATCAAAGTGATCCGATCAAACCAAATGAAGAATCCTGGATCAGGAAAAAACTTGGGTGAAAAGCTTCAGCCATTTGTAGCCAATGCAGCTGAGCCACTCTTCTCATGACCACAAAGCTGCGTCCGCACGATGGACCGCGTTTTGGAAGCTCCGCATAAGCGGCCCAAGAAGTCACAGCCGCGACAGTGCTTTTGGTCGTGGTGAGAGCGGCCACTGGATTTCAGGAGCTCCACAATTCCGTGGAAAGGCAAGTGCTGCAAGATTTCCTCTGCTGAGATTCATCCCCAAACAGAGCTGCTTGACCAATCTTCACCAGAGCTGATTAGGGCTCTATTCGTGCTGTTTGTGGAACATCAATGGAACATCTTGAGGCCATGTTGGACTGCAGAACCTGGCATTTCCTCTAGCCATTACTCTTGCTATCATGGTATATTTGCTTTAGGTATCTTTAGGTGGCAGGAATCTTGGAAACGGTATAGTTTCGTGCCCCACAGGGTTGGTTCGGGAACACAAGCTGCTTGCTATACATCCGTATGCCACGTCCAAAAAACACCTGGCCGGCACAAAATGTATCACTGAGTGTCCATGCGTCGATGAGCACACATTGAACTGACAATGAGAACGAAGTGATTTTCCTTGTTGACTTTGAGTCCACGATATGCACCTTGCTGATCCTCGGCACGTTGGAACCGCTCTCCCTTCACTTCCACTGCCACGGAGACCTCTCGCAGTCCTGAGTTGCGAAGAATGTCAATGGCCTCTCCATTTGATAAACCCGTGAAGAGACGTCCAAATCAACCTGGCATGATGAATTCTCCAAAAGATACTATGTTGCCTTAATTTGTCTTATAGCTTCAACGTTCAGGCTTACCCTCCTCAATCTAAGCTGATCCACATGTTGACATTGCCTATGCTAAGGTCATGAATATACAAGGAGGACATGGGCAGGATAGAATGCAACTAACAATCAGTGTCTGGTGAAAACTGACACCATGACCACCAAGCATCGACCATGTTTGCTTGCAATGTTGCCTAGGAAACTTTCGCGAGAACAATCGCCAGGGGCTTCTGACCAGTTTCCATCCTTGGTGCGGCATCATTTTCAAGTTTGGAATTGTTTGCCGCCAATGACAACATTGGATCAATGATCAAAAGCAAAAATCAAGAAAATATCATCCAAAAACACAAAAATCATCCCATTTCATTCTCGACCTTGGTAGGGGCTAAACATCCACCCTGGATGGTGGACATCAGTCTGGTTTCGTCTGATAATGTAGTGCCCAAAATCCAGTTGCGCGTCATTTTTTTCCCAATGAACATGACAATTTGGCTGGGTTTTTTTCTCCATCTTTATCCTATTTTTGAACGAACCCATCTGGATGAATCATAAATCCTAGCTTCAGCCGTCTTGCCGCAGATTTCCACGTCTCGTTGTTGCGCTATTTCCACCAGAGCCTCAAGGGCCCTGCTGATCTTTCGAAGCTCCAGTAGGACTACATCGCTACCTGCGAAGATGGGAAATGCTGCACGGCTGCAAAGCAAGGAGGGTGCATTTGTTTCAACATGTCAAATGTCATCAAAAATCGCATCATCATCCCAATCATGGTTGAAAGTTGAAAAATTAAACCACCAACCAGATTTCATTTGCTCACGCATTCCTGAAAGTAAAACTATATTGTACATTATATATATATATATATTGTACATTATATATATTGTACATTATATATATATACATTATACATATGTATGTGACATGTATGCTGTATTATGTATATATATATGTGTATTATCTTGTTCCGTGCAACGTGACCCACGTTTGCACCCCGTGGTATCCACTAGTGAAAGCGGCTTACACCGTGGGTGATATCAACCATTTTATTTCATTTCCACCAGCTGCCCTCAGCAAACTTCACCACCTGCTGAAATGGGTGGTGACATTCCCACCTGATCTCGATGCAATCTGGTTGATTGAACCACTCCTGGTTGGTCCTTCACCAGCTCCATCGAGGTCATCAATGGTATTTTGGCAGACTTGGATCAGAGCCTGAAGGCTTTTCTGCTTGAAAGAATCTGCCAACGCCACATAGGTTCGTCGAAGGTCCAAGGCATTCGGGTCTACCCTCACCATCAACGAGCAGATGTGTTGTTGTTGCTGATCTCGAAAGCCCAACTGGGGTCCAACCTCTGTCAGAGTGGGCCAAGGCTCTTCATATCCCATGCTGGCGACGCTGTTCTTCACCCTGTGATCACGACATCTTTTACAGATGGCGTCGGCACCACTCAAACGAGAGGTGAAGGCATGCTTGTCGGGGCACAGAAAAAAGTAGCGCCTTGCAGCCGCGTGTTGCTGCCCTTCAAAAGGAACTCTTGGAAAGCAAACAACTCTGTCAAGTCCACAAGATGCTACAGGTACCAAAATGAAGGGCTAATATTCTACACATTTTAACAATTTCCCCTTCCAGCAGCATGCAACCCAATTGCCAACCCAAAGGTGATGATGGTGATGCATTAGAGAAATAAATAGATAAACATCTAGGGAAGGTAAAAATCCCACCCCTTTCCACCACCCCGAACAGTGCCTAGATGACGTTTGCGCCGGTGCGTCGCCCAGGATGGTCGTTGCTTGTGCCTCAACGACCTGCAGGGCCCAGTCACAGAGCTCGCAATAGCCGCGATCGAAGACCTCTTCCGGATGATTTCGGCAGTGCGGCACGTCGTTTGGATCGCTTGGACGAAAATCTGCCCATGGGTCTGCCGCTGGCCATGCTTCCTCTACCATTGGGAAGAGCAATGATATGGACAGCAAATAGAAGTGGACTATAGCAATAGACTGGTAATTTTGGAGGTTGGATGGTATGACAGGGTATATCTTGATCTATGTGTGTATTATCTTTTGGTGAAAGAATCTTATTGCAGCCTATCAAACAATCTTCGTTTCCATGTTTTTTCAGAGCTCAATGAGCATCTGCTGATGATCCAGCAGCGAGGTTGGCGACGAATCCTCACAGACTCCCAGTTGCGGCCCCGATGTGTTCCATCTTTGACTGAGTGTACTACTTCTATGGGTTTTTTAAAGGCCTTGCTGATTGCCATTGATTATGGTTGTGTTTTCGCACTACTGATTTGGTAGCGCTAGACCTTTCGCATCCCTTTGAACATGATGTCACTCCACGAAATCCAGAAGTCACCCGGCCATCGGCAAATCACCGTGGCACAATGTTGTCAAAAGGTTGATCAAACTCTGTGATGGTCTAGAATCTAGTCGTACCTCTGTGTTCCAACAAATGTTTTTTTGATCAACCGGCCATTGGCACAACAATTCTGTGAGACTTCCTCAAAAACTGGAATACCCTATTTTCAAACAAAGCCAAATCGAATCCCCGATTCATTGCGCTGAAACAAGGAATACAAGAGGAATAATACAATACAGTCCAGGTTTTGAACCATGGAGGTCGGAAGCAAATTTTTGGACAAAAAGCCAATGAATCAAGAACCAAAAAATAATCCTTCTTCATTCCAGCACTCGGGTTGACAGTGAGCCCAGTAGACAATGCAGAATCTCTGGAGCAACAGCCATTTCTTTCTGGCCCATGCTTCTCGCGTAGAGGTAGAATGCGGTAACCTGACAAAGGCATGTAAAGGCCACATGTGGGGAGCCAAGTCACTAGTGCTGATTGACTTGCCCGTCAACCAACTAAACGCCACATCGCAACGACTTCCATGAAACCCATCTCACAACCTGGTCAAGAAAACGCAACGACTTGAACATGTGGGAGTACTCGCAAATCTGCTACAGCCTCAGCAAAATAAAAGCCAACCTCTGCCAAACCACCCCACATCTGATCCAGGTTTTTGTCTTTAGCTTAGATTCAACCCCACTCACCCTTGTGTTTCTCACAATTAGCGGTTTGCTAGACAAGATAGCGGTATCCCGCTTCCGTGTCAAGCATGCAAAAAAAATAAGACCAGCTGTACCAACAATTGTCCAACACACACACACACAGCAATGCCAATATCTGCTTGTGGATTGCCATGCTGGCGAACATCTGTCCACCTACCATTGATCCGAAACCAAACTCGTGGTGCCTTCATTGAAGTCATCGGCATGGCGCCCAACCAGTTCTGCTGGGCAATCAGCCTGTAGATGCACTTATGAGGAATGCCACTCCAACAGAATGAGATACCTGATGGTACCTGTCTTCGCAGGCTGAAGTCGCTTCCATCATGTTCCAACAAAGTTGCGCTCTTGTTTTCTTGCCAGGCACATCTAGAAGTTTAATCAATCAAAGAAACTGGGAGCACCAATGCCACTGTGCAGATGCTGGTTCGCTCTCCCAGTGTACTCTGTGCATGATGCAGCCTGATCTCAAGTGGGAAACGGAGCTCGGTCGGGCGCCGCACAAATATACGAAGAGCTTTGGTCTTCGTCTACTATACAATTTGAAGCGGTGACAGTAATAAAACTAATTACATGCCTTTCTGCTGCGCTGTGTCTTGAGCTGCTCTGGGTTTGGGCAGCAGAGTTGGAAGGGCGTAATCTTCCGAAAGCAAGTCGGAATTCAGGATCCTCAGAGCCAAGCGGCTTGCAAGGCTAAACTGCCTTTCCACATTTGCAAAAAACAACAAAATGTTTTGTTTTTCCCACTCTTCGATGGCCTGAGAAGGCTCAAAGAGCATTTGAATTCAGAAAGCACAGCAGTGAGATACCTACATTTCATGCTCATAATGAAATCAATTGCCTCTGCATGCTGATTCTCGTCTCCACTGCTTCCGGAGATGTTAAAACGGCGTATTCAAAGAGGTTTCAAAGCTCACCCCTGCTGCTAGAACAGATGTGCTCAGAACCGTGAGTAGAAAGGCAAGATATGGAAACACCTCCTTGTCTAAGTATTGAAAATCAAGTATTTTTTGTGTTGAAGGCAAGGATGACGTCTAGCAGGCTTCAAGACTGTCCGAAACAGTATCTTGACAAAACTTGACGCAATCCAAGGATCGTGAGCAAGCGTCCAAAGTCAGCTTCAAAGTTTTCGTGGGTGACGAGCAAACAATCTCGGATAGACCTTCTGACGAATGAGTTGGTGGCATGGAAGCCTCCTGGCATTTGCTCCACCAGGGTATGGATCATCCGTTCATCATCGGCGTCACTGGCTCTGGCATCTTTCAAATCCAAGGTGGCCAAGCAATTGGCCACGGCCATTGCAATGTCGATGCCTCCTTGACCGTTTCGGAGGACCCCACCTTAGGAGCCAAGCCAAAGCTCTGCTGCGCAAACGGCATGGTGCAACACATGTCGCTTGCTTTTCTAAAAGGTGAAGCGCCTCACATGAAGCCTGCCAAGGAGCTGGAAGTGCAGAAAAGGAGGCCCTTGAAAGAGCTTCCGCGCTCAGTCAACATAAGCTGAGTTTGAAGAATCTCGAAGAGGCACCATGCCCTGCGCAATGGCTGGGCCTGATCATCAAGTACCATCGCCTTAGCTCCGTGACCCTGAGCATGGGATGGGGATCCTAGTCGCCTCACAGAGACCAAAGAAAAGGCGACAGCTTCTGAAACGAGGAGAAGGAAAATGAAAGAAATAGTCATGAAGCTCTTAAATGATTGTCGAAAGCCAGTTCAATGTCTGCCCTGTTCTATCCTGTTCTAGCCAAGTTTGTTCCAAGGGGCCGTGCCCTTACAAGGATCGCTCCGAAGGGCCTTGTAGAAGGAGGACTTCCGCCAGTCGCCCTGCCCCAGTTCTTGCTCCACCTGCGCGGAATCTCAAAAAGTTTCAATTGGGGGTTTCTTAAAATGGGGTACCTGGTGCCCCCAAAATGGTAGGTTTATTATGGTTTATTACTATGAATGATTAAAAATGGATGACTTGGGGGGTACCCCGATTTTAAGACACCCCCAAATCTCCAAGTGCGTCAATCCCCACCCCCTTGGCGCTTCCCTACATTGTCATGATTCCCAAGCAGCGAACATCCCGCCTCCCATTGATTGTTGCTGAAGGTGCAAATCCAATAGGCAGTCCTTTGCCACTCCACTGCTCCATCCGACTTGGCATGATGTTGAAGAGCATTCACAAACTCTTGGAAAGGACCACCCCAGAAATGGCTTACGAACCAGTTCACCTTGTTGGGGCCCACCAGTTCTGCATAGGAGAGCTTGCAATCCTCCGTGAGAGGTTTCACCAAGTTGGGGCAAATGTAATACATGGAGCGATTCTTGATGAATGACTGGAAGAACTCCAAAAGCCATCCCACTTGCCCGATAGTTATGGCCCTGTCAGGTCCACTCTCGCTCCTTGTAGACGCTCCTTGTCGGGCCAAGTGCAACTGCTGTCGGAACCTGCGGCGTTTCAATGCAAGTGGAGTCCACCTGCTCATCCGATAGAAGCAAATGTAAACAAGAAAGCTGATGACGAGGGCCAAAGCGATGACCACCAGCAACATCCGGAGGAGAAGCTCTGGTGCCAAGAATGCCACTGCGGCATACAGAAGTATCAACCACACAAGTGAAGGGACGCGCAAAAGCCCTGTGTGAAGCAGGGCGGAGAAGAAATGGATTCGCAAGTATCCAATGCTTGTGTCCCATGTTCCAAGGATTTCCTTATGGATCAGCTGCAGGTCTCTTCCAGTCAGCGCCTTCGCTCTGTAGGAGCTCTCTTTCTGAAGCCCCTCCAGGGGTGGGCAGCCCGTGTCTCTCAGGGTGACCACAGCCTTGCTTCGCTGCCAGTACAAGAGTCGATGTGCTCGACTAGTGGTCACCACCAGGCGATCCCCCTGCAAGGTGAGATCTTCAATGTGAAGCTGATAAAAGCAAAGCCATGCTGTGAGATTCAAGGCAACCGTGAGGCATGCCACCATGGCCGCGGCGAAGAAGAGGTTCAGCATGCTCTGTTGGCAGGAGAGACTCTGGCTATCAGCATGGGCCACCAGAAAGGCACCCACACATGGCTGGCACTCTGTAGAGCCTACGCCTGCGATTGTGTCACGGGGACAGGCACGGCAAAATCTGCCTTCGTGGGCGTATGTGCCGGCCGTACAGGGCACACAACTTGGACTGCCAGAGTCTGCGACTGAGCCGGCTGGGCACACAGCGCAGCTGCCTGCACCCATGCCTGAAAAGCTGCCAGCTGAACAGCGGCTGCAAATGCTGCTTCCTGGAGTTGAATAGGTCCCTGCATGGCAAAGGCTGCATTCGCTATTCCCCGCAGTGCTGGAGAACTGGCCGGCCAAGCAGCTGTCACAGGAGCCGCTGCCAGCTCCAGCGGCAGTGCCTGGCATGCATACAGAACATGGAGACCCATCCGCAGACGAGGAACCTGCTGAGCATGGCTGGCAGTGGCCTGAAGACGCATCGCTAAGCCAAACCTCTTCAGAGCCTGCTGGGCATCTTCCAAACTGGCAATTCACCTTCCCATTGGTGTCCGTTCCCCCAAACGTCTCCTCATTGCCTAGTATCGTGCAGGGTTTCAAGGCGCAAGATCGCAAAACCGCAAAAGGGGAACAGCATAAAACAAGGAGATACAACGTCAATAAAGGGCCCCTTCCTGAAAAGGAGACAAGTATGACAAGTTTAGACCCAGCTGCAAATGCAGGATCCATCTCCTCTGACACGTAGCCGAGTTGAGTTGGAAATGTTTGACCGGCTTCTCGCAAAGTGGTCATCATGACACAGGCCACGTCCAGAGCCTCACCGTGCCAGGGTCTAGCAGGCATTGATTTCTGATGATTTCTGTATCTTGTAGGTCTGGACTACCCAATAGCCCAACGAAAAGGATTTTACCTTTACGAATTCTAAATGGTTTATGATGTTGGCAAACCAATTGTTTGACGGTGTACCAAAACAAAAAATGTTTGCGCTTATGAACGCCAGCGAAACATGTGACTCCACGCTCATCTGCAGCACAGGCTTGGCACTTCCCGTCCACAGAAGCAAAACCAGCTCTGCATCCTGAGCAGTCATTCAAGTCATATCCCTGGATGCATTCGCAAACTCCTCGAAGATTTCTGCAGCGCCCATTCCCGTTGCATTGCTGAGAAGGTAGGCAAAAGCCACGGCTCCAAAACTTGGCTCGATGATCCTTCGATACTGGAGTGCCTAAAAAGCTCAGGAACCCATCCTCAGCCCACACATCGAACGCATAGATGTCAGGTTCGCCTTCCTCCCATTGGAGGCATGCGAAGTTACTGCTACAGTTCAAGATATCTCCTTGCCGTTCACAAGCCTCAGGTCGATGACTCCGGTTGAGCCGGACGAGGTCAAGGTCTCCATCAGCATCGCAGTCTACGAAGCGCCATTGAAGATCCGAAGCGGCCTCAACAGGCAGCGTTCGAAAGGGGCTCTCACCTGGTGGCAACTCGATCAAAGAAGCGTTGCGTTGACGCTGAAAGAAGCGCCCCTCGGGCGCAATGATCAAGTCCATAAGTCCGTCACCATCCCAATCCAAAAGGATGGGTTGCGAAGAGACGCCTTCTAACCGATCACCAAAATCAGAAGCTTGGGCATTCTCATCATCTGTCCATCTCAAGTGCAAATCACCAATCTCCAAAACCGCAGAGTCATTGGAATGAACGACTTTGCCGCCTCGGTTCTCATAGAGTCTGATGTTGGCCCTGGAGATCAGGATCAAGTCAAGATCTCCATCCTGATCCCAATCAGCAATGCTGATTCGGTATTTCGAGCGCGGTTCTGGATCGATGCCATCGAACACACCAAAGCTTGGCTTCAAACTGCCATCTTCCTGCCCCTGAAAATAGCGAATGGCTGGCTCTTTCCCACGCCAATAGCAGCTCTGGCCTGATCCAAAGTATGACGCGATCACATCCCAGGCGTCGACCCCGTTGCAATGCGCACGAGAGAGGACCAAATCCATCAGACCATCTTGATTCCAATCAACATAGTGCGCTTCATCACCCATAAAGTCAAGATCCAAGAAAGGATTGGTCGGATTCTCTGAAACCGCATGTTCAACCAGCGCCCTGTCCACAAGGTGTCTCCGTTCGTAAACATAATGGCAATCACGCCATGATCCCATCTGCCAAAGATCCAGCAAGCCATCCCCATTCAAGTCAGCAAGGTAGTTCCTCGCTTTGCCAATGTATCTGCTTGAGACCGAAGACATGCCGTGAAAGGGATTCTCGTTCGGCTCCCGAAAGCTGCCATCCGAGAGCTGTTCGATGTAGTGGAAGCTGCTCCCCCCACTAAAAGATCGCTCGACGACAAGGTCCAAATCACCATCGTTGTCGAAATCCTCTACCGCCCAGAGCTGGTCGTTTTTCTGGATTTTCAATGGGTTTGCCCTCCCTATTCTTTCCTCAACGCCGAGCTCAGAGATCCGCTCAAAATAGACATTGTCCACAATGAGGTCCAAGTCACCATCAGAGTCAAAATCGACAGCTTTCAAGTATTGACATGATGATACATTGGAAATGTTGCGTTCAAAATGGAAGCTGTCCCCATCATTCATCATGAACAGCACCACATGCTGGGAACATATCAGCAAGTCAATGAGCCCATCTCCGTTCCAGTCAGCTGCAGCAAAGCTGTCAAAACCGGCAGTCCAATTTAGCAAGCTGGTTTTCTCGGAGAAAGTGGTTGCAGCATAGTCTGCCAGGATTTGCTTGAACCAAACAATCTCTGTCTCTTGCCTAGGCCCGGCAGCACTTTTCACTCGATCGGAATCGACACTCTCTCACTCTCCACTCAACACACATGCCCCGGAATCTCTTTCTCTTGCTCTTTCTCTTTCTCTGTCTGTGTCTCTCTCTCTCTCTCCCTACCCCCCCTCCCTATCATCATCCCCCTTAGCATTCAATCAGGTTGCAGGTCTCCGCTGCCCTCTAGCACATCGGTATGCCCATCCATGTCCCAGTCGATGAAATTCATCACAGCACTGAAGCTTGTGCTTTCGCTCCAAGGGCGCCACGGGCAGCCTCTATCGAGCCACCATTGCCCCATCAGCTTGTGTTTTTGCCCCTTGCAGGAATCGTCTTCTCGCAGCTGGCACCAAGTGTTTATGGACACACAGCATGGGAGAAAATAGACGAGCCACCGCATCCGCGGGTAATGTGACTCTGAGATACTATGAGTGCTTGTGACTCTTGCTTGAGGAACAGTGCTGAGAGCACCACATGACATGCTGGAGGTGTATTTCGCACCGGGTAAGTCGCAAACAAAGGAAGTGGCGTTGCACAGCAGTGACCCCCTCTTGGCATTCCACTGCCTCCCCCAAGGATAAATGGATCGAAAGCAAGCAATGCAATGATGCAAACAAGGCCTGGAGCTAAGCTAAGAGCCGGGCTGAACAGTCGTACTCCACCTTGCGAAGTGACATCAATGAAAAAGCACGTATCTTCAAAGCGAACCGCAGAAGCATTGCTAGTATCTGCCAGTGGCAATTGTTACAAGGTCATGACGTCGATCCAGCCTGCATGGTGGCCATGTGGTAGGGATCGTGCTGCTTTCTCAGCTCCCTTGGAAGGAGGTGCGGCCGCACGACCGGGGCAATGAGCGAATGAAGAATGAACAGAAATGATCCTTTGCAAAGGATCCAAAAGTCTCGAAACTTAGCCATGGCACGAATGAGCAATCAGGCTCATTTTGGCTCACATACATGGATCTCGTGGATCCACATCCTGGACCCTTCTCACAACGAAATCACATGAAATCACAAACACTGTTTTCAATATTCTTCAATCAACCCAACTCTTTGCGAAACCCAAGCTGAAAAAACATGCAAAAACCGTTTCTTTCAAGAACTCTTCTGTTCTCCGAAAAAAGTACAGTAAGCGATATCAAGCAGGGCTCTTCTTGCTGAGGATCCATCTCTCGTTCCTGGCGAGTCAGGCTCTTGGACAGGATGACCTGCAAGAGCTTTTTGATGGCTCAAAAGGGACAGAGGTGGCAGTTTACTAGAGATGTCAGCATGAAGCATCTCAAACAATACATACACAATACTGCAAAAAGAATGTCAACATGTGTGACTGAATGGGCAAATTCTATGGGCCAGGGTAATGCCTTCCGAGTGTTGATGATTTTGACTACAGAAATCTATCAAACGCTCTTCTTTCCAAACCAACGGCTTGTATAACAAATTGACATAAGTTGACCACACCAGATCCGTTGATGACTGGAACTATCACAGGTCACACCAGACAGAAGACACAAGACGCAAGATGGCACAAGAGACCTTGGTTCAAATTGCCAACACTGACAGACCAAGTTCGATGCGCATGAGCAATTTGCTTTTTCAGCGTCAAGTGAGTCAAGTGATGGCTCCATCAATCTCCATCTCCATGTGCACGAAAGCACAGGTGGCTCGTATGCTGTTGCTTCGGTGTGCCAGGTCGCTGGAAGAGCTTTAAAGCCAAAGTGGGCGACAAATGGAGACAAGTGGGAGACAAACGTGCCAACATGCAAACCAGAGCGCTCAAAGCATCCAAAGCTTATTGGGAGACAAGTGGGAGACAAGTGTGAAATCATGCACACCAGAGCACTCAGAGCATCCAGAGCTTACTGGGAGACAAGTGGGAGACAAGTGGCGACAAGTGGGAGACAAGTGTGAAGTCATGCGAACCAGAGTACGCAGAGCATCCAGAGCTCACTGGGAGACAAGTGGGAGACAAGTGGAGACAAGTGGGAGACAAGTGTGAAATCATGCACACCAGAGCACTCAGAGCATCCAGAGCTTACTGGGAGACAAGTGGGAGACGAGTGGAGACAAGTGGGAGACAAGTGTGAAAGCATGCGGACCAGAGCACTCAGAGCATCCAGCGTTTACTGGGAGACACGTGGAACAGAAGTGGAGACAAGTGGCAGACAGGGGTGAAATCATGCGGACCAGAGCACTCAGAGCACCCAGAGCTTACCGGGAGACAAGCGGAGACAAGCGGGAGACAAGTGTGACATTTTGCGGACCAGAGCACTCAGAGCTTCATGGGAGACAAGTGGGAAACAAGTGGAGACAAGTGGGAGACAAGTGTGAATTCATGCAGACTAGAGCACTCAGAGCACCCAGAGCAGTGGGGGCAAGTGGGGACAAGTCTGAAATCATGCGTACCAGAGCACTCAGAGCACCCAGGCCTTTTTGGGAGACAAGCGAGAGACAAGTGAAGACAAGTGGGAGACAAGTACGAAATCATGCGGACCAGAGCGCTCAGAGCATCCAAAGCTTACTGGGAGACAAGTGGGAGACAAGTGTGAAAGCATGCGGCCAGAGCACTCAAAGCAACCACCGCTGTGTGGGAGACAAGTGGGAGACAAACGTGCCAACATGCAAACCAGAGCGCTCAGAGCACCCAGAGCTTACCGAGAGACAAGTGGGAGACAAGTGAAGACAAGCGGGAGAAGTGTGAAATCACGCAGACCAGAGGACTCAGAGCATCCAGAGCTTTCTGGGAGACAACTGGGAGACAAGTGTGAAGGCATGCGGACCAGAGCACTCAGAGCACCCAGAGCTTACCGGGAGACAAGCGGAGACAAGCGGGACACCAGTGTGACATTTTGCGGACCAGAGCACTCAGAGCATCCAGAGCTGAATCCCATCTAATTGTATTTATCTAATTCTATAATTATGTAGGTCTACAATCCCATAAGTCTATAATTCTATGATTCTATCTATCTATCTATCTATCTATCTATCTGTCTGTCTGTCTGTCTGTCTGTCTGTCTGTCTGTGTCTGTCTGTGTCTGTCTGTGTCTGTCTGTGTCTGTCTGTGTCTGTCTGTGTCTGTCTGTGTCTGTCTGTGTCTGTCTGTGTCTGTCTGTGTCTGTCTGTGTCTGTCTGTGTCTGTCTGTGTCTGTCTGTCTGTCTGTCTGTGTCTGTCTGTCTGTCTGTCTGCCTGCCTGCCTGCCTGTCTGTCTGTCTATCTATCTATCTATCTATCTATGTGTGTGTACTATACATATATATATATATATATATCTGTGTGTGTGCATGTATGTATGTATCTATCCTTCTTTCTATCTTCTATCTTTTTACGATTTGTTCACCTATAATGTACTTTTACTTCTTTATAGAGACATGTTGATATTTCGAAAGATCGACCTTGCTGCATCTGGTTGAAGGAACATGTTGTCAGGGTTTGGGAGTGGCGTGTCGCTGGTTCCTGCGCTTAGTTCAATAGTCGAATGTTTCTCTCAGAACCCACTTGCGTTTTGCAGTTTGAAAGCTGTGTGCCCTCGGTGCAAAGCACACCCAACCGGGAACAAACAAACCTGTTTTTGCCGTCAAAGACCCCTTTCAAAACCGTGAGCAAACCATGAGCAAACCTTGCTCAGCGCGGGCAAAAACAAGACCGAAAAAAAAACATTTGTAAAACCAAAGTAATACATTCCATCAAATCTGGTGAGCACAAGAATCAATTCTGAGTACCCAATGCGCGGCTTTAAAGCATCGAATTTTGCGGTTGCACAAGGTGTGAGCGTCGGTATGGGTTGCAACATACTAGACTGCTAAAGCTAAAGCAAAACCCTCACTCTGCAGTGCTATCAAACCCTCGGCTGTAAAAACCCCGGCACCCCTAAATCCCTAAATCACTTCTAAGGAGTCCTCGGCCATAGAATCCACAACGCGTTAAAAGTCCTCAGCCGTATAATAAGCCTGCGCGTTTCTATACACTCTTGGGGAAAATCGTTTTTAAGTCCTTTCTGCAAGGAACTATAATTCAAAACACAGACGCGAGATGCTATTTAAAGAATCGGTCAACCGGCAAAATAATGTTATCAGGTTTCCCCCGAAGAAAGATTTCGCCAGCTGCCACCTGTCTGGAGGTTTTTTTTTGCAGCGTCGCACGCGGCGTAAAAAAATGGAAAACCGCCAGCTGATTGAACATCGGTCGGCAAAGGCTGGCGGTTCCACGTGTCCTGTTCTACCTCCGCTGCCTTGCAGGCCACAAAGTGGCCCCTGAGTAGCCTCAGCGTTGCCCCAGCGTTGCCCCAGCGTTGCCCCAGCATTGCCCCAGGGTTGCCCCAGCCTTGGCAGTCAAATGCGGGCTTGCGAAACGCAACCCTTTCGCACGAAATGAGGTTCGATGTGCAAAAACTGAGGTAAAATTGCGATTTCCATTGCAGGGCGGCAACCCTTCCGCACGAAATGAGGCTCGATGTGCAAAAATGAGGAAAATTGCGATTTTGAGATCTCAGATGCAACCCTTTCGCGCAAAATGAGGGTCGAAGTGCAAAAAAATGTGGTAAAATTAGCTTGTGTGTGTCAACGCTCGTCTGTGTAAAAGCTCCTGTGTGTACCCGTGTTTTCGTGTAAAAGCTCTTCTGTGTGAAAACTCCTGTGTGTAAACGTGTCCGTGTGTAAAAGCTATCCTGCGTGAAAGCTCCTGTGTGTAAACCAGCCTGTGTGTAAAAGCTCTTCTGTGCGAAAGCTTCTGTGTGTAAACGCGTCTCTATGTAAAAATGCTTCTGTGTAAAAGCTTCTGTGTGAAAAAAGTGCTCTGTGTAAACGTGTATGTGTGAAAACGCCCTTCCGTGTAAAAAATCCTGTGTGTAAACCTGTCTTGGTGTAGACGCTCTTCTGTGCAAAAGCTGCTCGGTGTAAACGTATTTCTGTGTGCAGAAGCTTCTGTGTGTAAACGCCTTTATGTGTGAAAGCTCCTGTGTGTAAGCCTGTCTTGGTGTAAGCGCTCTTCTGTGTGAATGTTCCTGTGTGTAAACGCCTTTCCGTGTAAAAGTTCCTGTGTGTAAACATGTCTTGGTGTAGACTCTCTTCTATGTAAAAGCTGCTCTGTGTAAACGCTTCTCTGTGTAAAAAGCTCCTGTGTGTAAACGCCCTTCTGTGTGAAAGCTCCTGTGTGTAAGCGTGTCTTGGTGTAAGCGTTCTTCTGTGTGAAAGCTCCTGTGTGTAAACGCGTTCTGTGTAAAAGTTCCTGTGTGTAAACGTGTCTTGCTGTAAACGCTCTTCTGTGTAAAAGCTGCTCTGTGTAAACGCTTTTCTGTGTAAAAGCTCCTGTGTGTAAACGCCCTTCTGTGTAAAAGTTCTTGTGTGTAAACGTGCCTTGGTGTAAACGCTCTTCTGCGCGAAAGCTGTTGTGTGTGAACGCTTTTCCGTGTAAAAGCTCTTGTGTGTAAACGTTCTTCCGTGTAAAAGTTCCACGACCAAAAAAGCTTGTCAAAAGATGCGGAATGAACATGTCCAATTCTGCTTGCAACTTGATGTCCGGAACTATTTTGCAATTTTCCTGGCACGTCAAACCACTTTTGCACCCTGGTCTAAGGTCCTTTCCGCTATGCAAAGATTGCCCTGCGTAGTGAGATGTGAAAAAGATCCGAAGCTGTTTGCAGGATGTGCACCTTTTCTTGGTGTAGCCTGCGTTTGTCGCAGCTTGAAAAAATCAGTTCTGTCATGCACGTATGGCTGTGACTCGAAAGGTCCGCATTTGCCTCTGCGCATTCTTTATGGGAACATCCGCGGAACGTCAGCTGGGATCGGCTATAGCTTGCAGAACCGTTTCACACACATGCGCAGAAATGAAATGCGAAATCAATGTTGCTTCGTTTATTTTCATGCTCAAGATCGACGTGGAAAGAAAAGTGCGACCGCGACTTGTGTGACACAGCACCTAATTCTTGTGAGATAGCCAGCTTGTCAAAGCAGAGTGGAAGTGGAACTCCGGCACCAAAAGAACAGCTGCCGAACTCATCTGCATCACATACATTTCATGGAAATCACCTACATAGCAGATACATCTCATAGCAATCACACAAGAGTGGTCACACAAGAGTTATCATATACATCACGCAGGAGTTATCAATCAGCGTGAAACTCTACTAACATCAATCATTATATCATCCATCGTCATTCATTCATCATCATTCACCGACATTCACTCATCTTCATTAATCGTCACCCATCAAAATCATTCATCCAACGCTTTCTTGTTATCTTCTCCTGCCCATCTCTTTTCGTCTACTCCCTCCTGCCTTCCTTTCGGGCCACACTGTCGTCTAGTTTACAAATGCGTTTGGCTGTGAGTCATGTTTGTATGTACAAATGACCGTCTGAATGCTTCTTTCTGTGTCCTCTTTGTTTCATGCTTTTTCTCTTTTAAATTGCCGTTGCTCATTGCACCTCCTTCCTTCATATGTAACAGCTTTTCACAACATGTCTACAACATGTCCCTTTATTTGCACGTTACACAGTCACATCTCATTTCTTTTAGACATCAGCATATGTTTCTCAATTTATGCTTCATGCTATAATTACAATCTTCATAGTTACACATCTCACTATGCCATCCGCCGTCTAGTTTCAAGACAAACCCTAGAACTCCCCCCTGAGGTGTCTGGCGGTGCCTCACTTGCCTTTTTTTGGGGACGGCACGTCAGCACCAAATTCGTTGAAGCATCACGCATTCATGCATGGTGTGCTTGAAGCGCGTTTTTCAAGCAAACTCAGAAAAAACCTTTTTGCCTTTAACTGGAAGCCTGTAGGCACCAATGCAGCCCTCCACTCCTACACCCGTCAAAGGAAAGCTAGACAACCTGGAAAATGCCGCAAGATGATCCCGAAATGCTTCCAAAGTGTCGCCATGCAGCCCCGGCCCCAAGGTATCGCGGAAGTTGCCCAATACAGGCTCAACCTACCCTTCACACTGACATCAACAAAGCTTCAAAAATTTGACATTGGCTCAAAAGTAGCGAGCTCAAGATTGAACATTTTCGGGTCCATTTCTGCCGAATCCATTTTGGGTACGGGTAAGGCATGAATTCTCATCACTGCTGTCCTACACCGTTCTTACCGGGCACTTCAACGAACCCTATTATACAAGCCCGAAACATCCCAATAAAAAACAAACTCTTTTAAAAGCAAACCCCAAACATCGAACACCCTCAACGAACACCCTCAACGACCCAGAAACATACGAACCGTACCCGAAACAAGTCTACATCGCGCAAAACAAACGCAAAACACAACCTGAACAAACCCCAAAAAAATAAAAGAAACCCCAACGAAGCCTTGGGTCTACCTAGATTATACTTGACCCCAAACAAAAGAAGGACGTACCAAGCGCCGAACTGCTGCCTGCCAATCTATTATATACCGAAACAAACCCAAAGCAGACCTAAACAAACCCTAAAGAAACATTGTGCAAACCAAAAGCATACCCAAACCATACCACAATCAAATCACCCGCAGACCCTTCTCAGGGGACTGGTTGGGAAGTGCTTATAGGGTGCAGTCAAACCGTAAACATACCAAACAAAATTTGACGCTATCCCAATCATACCCTGAACCCCTAGCAATACCGCAACGATACCATAAATCAACCTACCCGTAACAAATCCTAATCAAACCCCTACCATACCCTTACCATAACCCAAACAGAATCTAATCATACCTCAACCATTCCCAAAATAAGCTTTAATTGGCTTTATAATAACAAACATACCTTAAACACACCCTGACCATCTACAATCATACCATGAACCAACATACTGCGACAAACTCTCATCACACCCCAACCATACCCTAGAAACATACCCCGAGCAAAATCTGTCATACCCCAATCACGGCCATTCCTGAAACAAGCCCTAAACATACCCTAACCATATCACAACCTTACTGTAATCAAACCCTAAACGCACCCATAAACACACCCCATAGAAACCCTAAACATGCCGAAGCAAACCCTGATTCAGGCGGTGCTAGTCCGAACCGTCCCAACCGTCCCCGACCATCCCAACTGTCCCAACCAGCCCAAACCAACTACCCCGAACCGCCCCAACCATTCCGACCACGCCGACCATCCCCATGCTGATCCAAGGTATCTAATCCATGACGCTGATCCCCTATGCACTGATTCTGATTCTGTGACGCTGATCCGGACTCCAAGATCATGCCGATGCATGACGCTCCATGGAGCCTGTTGCTTGTGGGTGTCCCACATTCTTCTGCTGGCGTGATGTCCCGAGAGCGGCCGTCTCTCCTACACTTCAAGCCTATCATAATTATCATAATTGGGCTTCATCATTGTGATGGAGAGCAAATCGTGACGTTTCTGGCGCCTTCTCTGGACCAGGCAAATTGATTTGGTTTCGATTCTTGCCAAGCTTACTAGATCAAAGCACGCTTCATGTGCATGCAACCACATCAGAATAGGGTCTAATTGACTTGATCAATCGGCAACCGAACATAGCTATTTTGGATGATTATCAAACGACCTTGGATAATGATGGCTCGTGTTGGCGCTGATCAAGAACTTACTGGCCATGAGCCGGATTCGATATTTATCGAGATACCTGGACATGTATCTTCCATCTTGTGTAGCATCTGCTGACCAGCACCGGTCCCACAGCTTCCGATGGAAAACGCTTCAAATACGTCAACAATTGGCAAAGTAGGGTCGAGCAATGCTGCGAAAGGCTGCAAGGAGCCTGATTCCCTGCAGTACTGTTCTATGGTCTCTTGGACATCTCTTGGGCACCTGTAGAACCACGCTGGCCTCGTTGAAGTACTCGAAAGGCGTGAAAAAGCGCTGCCGCTCCCAAAATGACTCGGCTGCGGCCTTGGATTTTAACACCAGGTAAACGCCGCCGCATTGCTGCGCGGAAATTGCGGAAAACATCTTTTGCAGCAACTGCTGGCCACCACCGAACCCGCAGCTCCTGATTGAGATTACTTCAAATATGTTGCGGGTCAATTGCTGCCACACACGATGGCCCCCCAAGCTCGCAGGGCGAAGCAAGCCTGGCTCCGATCCCAATGCGTCCAATCCGCGCGCTCACCCAGGTCCATGCGCCGGCTCATGGCACCAAAGCTGTCAGTGGTCCATGGAAAATCCACACCGTCACACTCAAACACCTCTGCTGGGTGGACATTCGGCTCGGTCGCCGAAATCATTATTTGTTGGAGCCATCTTTCTTGACAAGGATGGGCTGCTAGCAAAAGGCAAAAGGACCGCGATGCAGAAGGCTAGTTTGACAGTCCACCGATTGGGATCTTCTATGCCCACCATGCTGTGAAGCAAGCGATGCAAACGCTGCCTGGCCCAAACAAGAAATCTGGGGGCTGCAGAGGTGCGGGGGTGAGGAGAGATTTTGGGCCTTGCACACCTTTAGGTTGGATCTTCAAGGTTTGGAGACAGGAGGCATTGGGGACAGTTTGGCCCGTTGGATCCAGGAATCAGCTTGGATATACCCAGTCCCAGCGACATAATGAAGCGCGCGGAACATAAACCTTGGGGGCTGACGTTTGCCTGAAATCCGCCTAATTCCTTTCTGGACTGCAATCTGCTTTGTTGTTTCGGCGCGTGTTTATTCACAAACCGCGAGAATAGAAAATATTGATATTACCTGCGTCTCATGGCAGTTTTGCGCTTACATAGTGCGGTGCCAGAATCACCCTTTGGAGCATCTCGTGAAAACATCCCCCGCAATTTGCAATGTTTCGGGCTGCTGGTTAAAACCTGAACAAACCGCCAGACTTTGAAGGAACACGCTAAAATAACCTAACCCTAGATATCCCTTAAAACAACCCTAAATCGCCCAAAAATAAGAATGCGCACAAACCCTAAAGAGAATCTAAAGCAACCCTAAATACATTCCAAAAAATACTTAAATAGATTCAGGAAAAAAACAGATCCTGACTACGGAGGGAAACCATTACAAGATAGGAACATGGACTCACGCTCTGAGAAATATCACTATGTTTCCTTGCTTCTTGTTGACATGATATCTGGGTTACTTTTTGTACCAAACTTGAACACTTCATCTACCACGAAGGCGCAAGCCAGCCAAAAAGAAGGCATAAGCAAGGGACTGACCTTTTCTGGCCGCACCTGTTCAAACATATGGTTCAATCTAGCACGTCGTATGTGGCAATCGTATGTGGGCGCGCCCCAGACACGGTTGGTTGGATTTTTTGCAACCCGGTTGTTTGTCTAGCAAGAAAAACTTGCATCACCGGTCACCTACATTTCTCAAGAGAACAAAGCAACAGTCAACATCGACACGACATTTCATCCAACAATGTTGTTTGGACATACAAACATGTTAATCCCCGCAGGCAACAAAATGAGAGGAAGCTGCAATATCCCAAACACATCAAACAGGAAACTGCGACATCCCGAACACATCAAACAAGAAAAACACACGAAAAGTTAAATTACACCACCGTAGACCCCAAACAGTTGCTGGATATAAACAATGCTTTTGGAGAAATGCGCAAGCACATGGAATGGCACTCAAAGCCTCATACCAGAAACAGGAAACACAGAAGGAAGACAAGAAGGAAGACAACGCCTCGGGAGGGCGCGCAAGGCATCTAATTCAGGGAAGCAAGAAAAAGACAAGAAGGGAGAGAAGGGAGACAACGCTTCCGGAAGAAGGACACAGCATTCAAAAACGGAAAGCAAAAAGAGCAACAAGGCCTCCGAAGTGCCGGCACAGCATCCAAAAAAGTGAACAAGAAGGGAGACAACGGGAGACAAGGGAGCCAAGGCCTTGGAAAGGCGACCGCAACATCCAACAAAGGGAAACAAGAAGGGAACCAAGGGAGACAAGGCCTGGGGAAGGCGACCACAGCATCCAACAAAGGAACCCCCCCCACCCCACCACAGGCCACACCACAAGGGGGGTGACGTGGTATTCCCCTCAGGGGTCCTGGTCTATATACACACCTGGAATTACCGACAGTGAGCGCAGCGACTTTTCTCTCTGAGCTATGCTTGTCAGTCTTGAGCCACGAAGTGGCGCAGTGGNCTATATACACACCTGGAATTACCGACAGTGAGCGCAGCGACTTTTCTCTCTGAGCTATGCTTGTCAGTCTTGAGCCACGAAGTGGCGCAGTGGAAGGAAGTGAATTATGTGGTAACTACGGAAGCTACAGACATACTACATGCATTGCATAGACACGTGGTAAAAAGAGGGAAACCGACCACAAAACAGACACAAATTTTCTTCGTGTCGTCGCATGCATCTTGAGTTTGATCTGTACAATGGCTGTTGTGAGAAGTGTGCATAAAACGCTCTGTATGCACTCAGCTGTGAAACGGACATGAAACAGCATGTTTCAATGTCAAGAGATACTAGCCGCAATAACGGCAATCGTGTGTGGACAATACTTTGTCCTTGCCGTCATCTTTGGAGATTGCACTCTTAGCCGTTCAATCGGCGTTTTAGAGGCCCATGGAGAAGCTGTAGCCGTAAAGATATAATTCGTTCCAACGCCTTTGACGTGATGGTTGATTGTAGAAAATACTCTCCCAGGGAAACTGGGGAGTCCAATCAAACCAAGAACCATCAGGATTACGCACATATCTTGGTCCTGTATATGGT